>BHEV01081128.1:221-14898 GCA_004319985.1 Emydocephalus ijimae
GTTGGTGGGGGGTTTGAGCTGGTGAGCTGTGATCTTGCTGTTTGGCTTCGAGTTCGTGGTCGTGCTGCATCTTCATGGTGGGGTTTCATGTATGGCTTCATGTATGGCTCAGAGGGGTTTGAAGTGGGTAGTGATGCAGCTGCAGTGCGGCTTCTGGTCTGTGGTCGTGTCTCATCTTCTGTGTGGGTGTGAGTCTGCTTTCTACGTGGAAGTGTGGTGGGTGGCATTTGTGTGGCTATCAGAGGTGTGGGTCTGGTGTCATTCTTCATGTTAGGTACTCGTCTGTTCATGAGGGCGGGTTTCCAAATGGCTGGTAGGTGGGAGGTATCATCTCATTTATTCATGCTATGTGGGCGTTTTTCTATCTCTATGGCTTCTGTGATTATTCTGCTGCTGAAGTGTTTGGTTCACCTGAAGATGATGAATGAGACTTCATCGAAACGTTGCCTAGATACTTCCAATCTTACGTGGGAGAAAACCCGAATAACCAAAGATCCATATATATATATATGTACAGAAGCCTGATGATGGCAGATGAGATTCTGCTGAAACGTTGCTACAACTTTAAAAGCACCACTACAAAGCTGAATGCCATATATATATATATATATATATATATATATATATATATATATATATATTGACTAGTATACTATATATATATAGTATAGTAGTATAATAGTATACTATATATATCGTATATACTATATAATACTATATAATACTATATAATACTAACCTCAGAAAACATATATAATACTATATATATAGTATTTAGATTTGTTCGGGTATTTTCTCATGTTTTAATAATTGTGCTTTTAAAGTGAATCTCATCTGCCATCCTCAGGTTAGTGTATTGGGTTCTTCTTAATCATGTTTTTCAGGATTTGGCATCCGTTTCTATTTGAATTTGGTGCTGGCCTCGTGCTTTATTTGAATGTGTTTTTTTTTTCTTCATCCTGATTGGTTGCGAGTCTGGGTCTGTATTTATTGGTCTTGGAGTTGCTGTATTCAGATTAATTAGTGTTGCTAATATCTTCTGTCTGTTTTGTAGCATTTTTTTTTTGTCTTGGTTAGCTAGCAACATTGTGTTTCATGTATTGGAGGCTTTCAGTGCAGTTTGGTTTTGTGTGAGTGGCTGGCAATTGTTTATCAGGAAGCTAGGTTTTATCTGGGTAGCTGGCTGGGATGTGTTTGTGTTGGGGGTATTGTGGAGGTCTGTTTGTGCCCAGGTGTTTGCTTGGATTGTGGTGTTCAGATTCTTTTTTGTGAATGCAGGCTTCCAGATAATTGACAGTCTGGTGGAGTCATCTCTTCTATTCATACTATCAGGTCTATTTTCAATTTCTATGGCTTCTCTGATAATTCTGTAGCTGGGATTTTCTATAGTAGCTAGGCTTTTGGTGCCATTGAAGTTGATGCTATGACCTGTGGCTTTCATGTGTTGGACTAGTGAGGAAGTGTGTTCCAGCTTTTTCACTGCATTCTTGTGTTCATCAAGGTGGGTACTTATTCTTCTATTGGTCTGTATGGACCTTTCAGTTGCATAATATGCAATAGTCAAAACAACATCAGTGAATAATTATGTAGGAAAATTATTGGAGTTTTCATACTATTTTAGTAACACTTAAATCAATCCATAGAAGTAGGGGAAAATTAGCATATTGCCCAATTTAGTATACTCTGTAGCTAAGGATTCGAACGAAGCTTCTTCAATGTAGTTGAAAGTTGGAGATTTAGGAAAGACAAGAGGGAAAATCTATATATTGTTGATACTTAATGAAATTCACTATTATAAATTATGAAGTTACAAACTCCTGGCTTCCAAAATGGTTGAACAAATGTGCGGAAGATAGGATTATCAACTAGGCATGGCTGCAAAATCCTACCTTGGGGAAAAAGAAGCCTACCTTCAGAGGAAAAAGAAGCCTTGATAATAGTAAAACCTTTGCAAAGTTACACTCCTGGATTCTCCCCCCTCCCCAAATTAATAGGTTTTAATTTTATACTTCATTCTCATACACAAATCAATAGGATTCTACTGTGTTTAGAAATATTCAGATTGTAACTGGAACCTTTACACAAAGCTGAAAGCCTAATTAAGCTTTGAGAACAGTTTGCTTTAAGTCAGCTATGTTGTAGCCCCATGTTTGGTTTTAGCAATCAGAAATCAAGGAAGTCCATTTAGATCCATTCTACATATGCCTGCTCCAGCTTTATCTTCAGGTAATTTAATGACATTGTTAAAGCTATAAGGCAAAAGCACAGAATCAGAAAGGAGAAACACTAAAGAACAAAAGAAGTCAATTGAAAAAGTCATTTGTACATCGGTAGTTTAATTCTCTGAACACTCATCAGCACACTTGCTAAGAAATGAAATGAAGTGTCATCTGTTGAAGATGAAAAAAGTTGGACTCTCATTTTTCAGGAACAAGTTTCTCCTGAGTTACCCATTTAATTAGACAGAAGTAGAGTACATACAATCACAGCATGAGCATCTTTTGATTGGCACTCTGTGATGGGATTTGGTGAGAATATACAGCGGCTGCTGTCATGCAGAGTATGAGTACTATGCTGTCAGAGTAATAATGTGATTTCAGATTGAATTAAACAAGTTATAAGAAAAAGCTTCTGGGGGAATGTTTGTGTCCAATTATCCATTCTATACATTTATGACTTCATTAAGAAATGGATCTGCAAATAGGAGAAAATAAAGTATAATATATAGCAAGAACAATGTATGTGAACCTGCCTAGTCTGCATTTTTAGTACCGATATACAAAATAATGCCCTGTTATTCTTCTAGCTTTCATACCGCTCTGAGAGTTGTGATATATTATTAAAAATGGGCAAAAATGAGAAAGAATTACACTGAAATTGTGATTTTTAAGTCACAATAATGGACAAAAATATGATAAGTGTGTACGATATGTATGTGTACCAAACCTTATATGAATAGTGGTTGCTGTTGCTGTTGCAAATGATAACAATGACAATAACAACAACAATAGTAACAGCAACAATAGTAACAACAATTCACTTTGTTATAATTACTCTACTCCAAAGGACTCTGTGCAGCTTATAACTAAAAGTAGTTTGATTTGTTTAATTACAGAAAAGACAATATCTATGTTTATTGTTGACTGGAAACCCCCTATGTATTTTTTGCATAAAACTGAAAAAATAAATTTCATGTTATGGTTTTGATGATTAGACCAATGGTCCCCAACCTTTATCTCTTGGCGGTCCGGTTGGGGGGAAAATGCGAGCTGGGCTGCATGAGTGGTGGACTGGTATGCAAACATGTGCATGCAGCTCGACTCACAAGAGTGGCAGGCTGGTGAGCATGTGCATGCCTATGCAACTAGACTAGTCAAGCTGCATACATGCACATGTGCACCAGTCTACCACTTGTGTAAGTCAAGATGTGCACATGTGTCTGTGTGTCAGCCCACTGCTCGCACAGCCAAGTTGCAAATAAGCCATGGCCTAGTAATGGGCTGCAACCCAGGGATTGGGGCTCCCTGAATTAGAGGATAGATGATATGAAGAAGGGAGTCAAAAAGAAGTAAAATTTTAATGATATCTACAACTGTTATAAAGAAGATTCTTTATGTCTTTTTTTCTTTCATTTCTATTTTTATGGTTTTTTTCTTTCTTGCACTTTTACCTATATTTTTATTTCTTTTTTTATTTCCCCCCCTCACTCTATATTAATTTTTATGAGATTTTAGCTTTCTTTGTAAAACTTTCAATAAAATTGAAATGGTTCTTTGAAATAAAGGGTATTTAGTTTCTTGGCTTTTGCTTCCCTAGTATATCTTCTTAGCCTAGTAGCCAGTGCTGCCAGGCTTCGTTTAGCAGTCTCTAGGGCAGACAATTTAAAGACATGCGGACTTCAGTTCTCAGAATTTCCCAGCCAAGCATGCTAGTTTTGGAATTCTAAGAGTTAAAGTAAAACTCTTAAAGCTATACTCTTGCTCTAAGGCAGGGATGTCAAACTCAAAGCCCGCGGGCCAGATTCAGCCTGCAGAGTATTTACATCTGGCCCATGGGGCTGCCCTGGAAACAATGATGCTAATCCTATGTAGCTTTTTCTCTGGTAATATTATACTGCTAACTAGAGCATACAAAACATTTGCTAGACCAATATTTGAATACAGCTCATCAGTCTGGAACCCACATTACATATCTGATATTAACCCAGTTGAGAAAGTCCAGAAATATTTCACAAGAAAAGTTCTCCACTCCTCTACTCATTGCAGAATACCTTATGCCCCCTGACTTGATATTCTAGACCTAGAAAACTTAGAACTATGCTGCCTTTGGTCCGATCTTAGTATAGTATATAAAATCATACATTGTAATGTCTTACCTGTCAATGAATACTTCAGCTTCAACCATATTATATACAAGAGCAAACAATAGATACAAACTCAAGGTTAATCGCCCCAAACTTGATTGCAGGAAATACGACTTCAGCAACAGAGTGGTCAATGTCTGGAATACCCTACCTAACTCTGTGGTTTCTTCCCCAAACCCCAAAAGCTTTAACCTTAGACTGTCTACTATTGACCCCACCCCTTTCCTCAGAGGTCTGTAGGGGGCATGCATAAGCGCATCAACATGCCTACCGTCCCTGTCCTATTGTTTCTTTTATATATTTTTATTTTGTATTTTTCTTACATGTATCATAACTATGTTTTTACTTATACCTATTATCTTGTAAGCAATTGACAAATAAAAATAAATAAAAAATGAAGACCAGCCTGTGGTATCTTTGCCAGCAAAAATGGAGCTCAGGAGGGCTGCACACAGTCCTCTCAAGCTCCATTTTTGCTGGCAGAGCACTCGGGCCACCACAGGCACTCCCGACATGGATGACATTGATTTGGCCGTGCCCATCCTGTTCACACCCATCCAACTGGTTTGCCCCGGGTCAAGTTGGCTGTTGTGGGAGGTTTGAACCTGGGCAAAGCAGTTGTTAAATTTCTCTCCTGCTATCAAAATGGATCCTGGGTGCTGCATTGCAATGGAAAAATGGGCAACAGTGGCCAGTATGAGGGAAAAGAGGAGCAGGAAGAAGAAAGAGGGAAAATGGCCTTCTCCTTCTCTCACGCCAGCCACTCCATTGCTCATTTCTCCATTGCAGCACAGCGCCCAGAATCCATTTTGATAGTAGGGGTGGGTAATTTAACAACTGGTTCACCCAAACCAGTATGAACCAGCTGAATCCCATCACTGCATACATCATCCTGGAGAAATTTGAAGAAACAATTCACGCATTCTCTCTGCTCACAAAATATATAGAGAATATCAAAAAATTTCTGGAGTTCAATGCTGGTGTGTCTCCCATACTCCATTTACAGAATTCTGTCATAAACTACAAGTTGCTGATCTAATTCTGCTGACCCTCCCAGTTTTAATGGCTGTGTTCCAATGATTAGAAGGAAGTGACTACTTTTCTTCACAACTTCCTTTGAAGAGCTACTGTATTTTGATCAAAGCTCCAGTGAAGCAAAACATTTCCAATATTCTGCTTACTCTTTATAACTCAATCTAATTTCTGATGTGCAGCCTATATGGATAACACTTCACACATATCACAAACAATTTGAAACATATGCAGCAAATGTCTTTATGCTGATTTTGCCTTTATTGGGGGAGGGGGGCCCTTTTAATCACTGGAGATCACAGGATAATACAGAATAACTTTGATGTGATCTTACATAAGAGTTCTTACATATGAGATATATTCCAATATCTCAGGGGCTTCCACAGAGAAGAAAAGTCAAGCTATTCTCCAAAATCACCTGAGGGCAGAACAAGAAACAATGGGTGGAAACTAATCAAGGAAAGAAGCAACTTAGAACTAAGGAGAAATTTCCTGACAGTTAGAAAAATTTATCAGTGGAACAACATGCCTCCAGAAGTTGTAAAACGTTCCAACGCTGGAAGTTTTTAAGAAGAGATTGGATAACCATTTGTCTGAAGTGGTATAGGGTTTTCTGCCTAAGCAGGGTGTTGGACAAGAAGATCTCCAAAGTCCCTTCCAACTCTGTTACATACTTGCCAACTCTACCGCTTTGGGTGGTAGACTACCGCTTTTTAGAGGTTTTGAAAGGCTACCGATTTTCTCTTCTGATCTACCGATTTTGTAGCAAACCTACCATAAAATGAAATGGAAGTCATATTTTCCCTTCATTGTGCGTTGATTCCCTAAAATAAGCTAGTAATTAGAATACTAAATGATAATTTCAAGGAACTCGTTCCTCAAAAACGCCGTATTCTGTCTTCACCCCCCTCCCACACCCTCCCCCCCTCGCGCGCAAGCGCGCTCGGGCTTGGTCGCTTCACTCCCTCGCAAAATCTACCTCTTCAGGATTCCAAAATGTTGGCAAGTATGCTGTTATTCTATAGTTCATCTGTTTTCTATTTACCTTTCTCTCTTTGCATTTCACATGTGCACTTCAGTAATTCAGATGAAGAACAATAGACAGTGAAAGAGGCATAAAACTATGCTTACATATAACAGTTTACACAGTAAGTTTATCTATACAAAATTGACTGGGATTCAAATGGGAAATGTAATGAAAACTCCTGTGTGAATCATACTCTACATTTGGCATTCTTTTTAAGTCTTTTGAAGAAATAGATTTGCTGAGGAAGAACTGGAGTTGGATCTAAACTATTTGGATAATTCATGAAAAGACCCTAGGAGAGTTCCTAACATGGGTTGTAATTAGCATTATTTTCCACATTCTCTTTAGATATGGACTGCATCGATCAGAAATCAGCAACCACTGGTAGAAATAAGACCACATCAAGCTTTTCATTGCATGAAGAGGGATACAGTCACATGTCAGCAGAGTCAGCAACCCAATGCCTAATTTATTTGAGGGACATTTAATGGTTGAAATTGATTCTTTGTGTTTCTGCAATCCTACGAAACACTTTACATTTTAGGGACTGAGTCAGAAGTCCTCAAAAGTATGGTAGTGCCCTTTATACATGATGTCAGCAGAATGTTCTCCATCCCTGTTATAGATTATTGAAACAAACTGTCCTAGGGAAAAATATAGTTTTTTACACACACACACACACACACATCTTCATGCCAAAACATGACCACACAAATAATGGAGGAGCAATCTATCTTCCTCTTTTCAAACAAGAAGTGTACATATATTGTTTGATTATGGACAACCAACCTGAGTTTTGGTTTGTCTTTTAAATATCCCACATGCTATTTACCAGTATCTCTTATTTCTTCCTATAAACTACTATGCCCACAGCACAGTATCTACCCTTCACAAAATGCTAACATTTTTATTAGGAGCATTTAAAATGTTTCACAGTTGCTGGACTATTTCTCTTGATTAGCCAGCAGCTGTTAGATGTTTTTTTAAAAAATAATTTTCATTGGGTCTGCTAAAATGCTGGAGCTAATTACTTATAATTTCACATCAATTTACTAATTTGAAAGCCAACAGGATGTCCCTTACCATAAATGTGCCAGGATTTGCTTTTAATGGCCTCAACCCAGCTGGCTGCTTTGGGGTCCAATCATGCCTCATCCAAGCTTCTCGTGTTTATTTGTATAGGTTCTCATCAAAATTGAACTTTGTTGATAACCAGAACATTATTCATGAAGGTAGAAAGCACTTTTTTTTTTAATCAAGTACAAGTTGTCCTATAGTCTCTTTTTCTTAAAAGTGAGCATGAAAAATAGGATAAATCCAAGCAATGTTTGTTATATAAAGCAATAGTTAAGACATATATAAAATTTAAATCTAGAAAAATAGGAAATTGCTATGATTCATTTGCATTCTGTACTGTACTGTATTAATATCAGAGGCAGTTTGGATTAAATTTGAATGACAAGTGCAGGATAAGCTATTTATTTTCAAGCCAAAGATGTCCAACAAAGTTGACCAAGACAAAAAATAAATATGTTTAGTTTTAATAGTTAAATCATGTTATTCCACTTTTTATACAGTTCCCCTACCATCCTCTTAAAAAGTTATAATTTATCAAGCAACTTTTGGAAGAGGTCTAGGGAACCATACAATATTTTTGTGGGCCATTCCTCCCCCCTCCCTGGGAACTACAAGTTTTGTCTCTGTAGATCCATGTTTCTCAACTTCAGCAACTTTAAGATGTGTGGAGTTCAACTTCCAGAATTCCCCAGCCATCACAGTATGTTTTGGGAATTGAAGTCAACTCCTCTTAAAGTTGCTTGAGGCTGAGAAAGTCTGTACCAAATTAAAGATTTACTTTGCCATGGACTGTGGCACTTGCCATATCAAGTGCTGCAGAATTGAATAATAAGACCATCATTCCTGTTAGGGATAACATTGTTTACCCTAACTGGTTTAGGTAAAATAATAAATATGTTATCATGGTTTGTTAGTTAAAGTGTCTGCAACTTTAACTGTAGGAATGTAATTAAGGGAGTGGTTGTAAAAAGCCCCATATAAGAAGCAAGATAACGGCAGCTTGCTCTCTCTCTGGCTTAATGATCCCTAATTACTGGATGGATTCAAGACTGCGTTTTTCCCTACTGGAACGGGAGAGAGATAAAGGACTGATTTATTTGTAAGTGAACTGACAATGGATATTCTACACGGACTTTGCTAATTGAATATCCTTGAATGGACTGACTAAAATGATACATGACTAATGGACTGTTATTTTGACTATGCTATAAACTCTAAATGGAATAAACTATATTTTTGATAGCACAAGCGTATCTGTTATTTTTACTGTATGTTAACAAACATACAAACTTATCTCACTCATTTATCTGTGTGGCTATCTGACTAACACTGCACATTCTGTTTAGCTTGTCTCCTTAACCCTGGTTGGGGAACTCAGACTTAACAATTCCTGTTGCCATTGATACCAGCCCAGAAAATTATTGATTTAAGCAATCCACTGACATTAGAATTAGAATTCATATCTATCATCTGATGCAAAGTTTTCATACTGAATACTTTCATACTGGTTACTTTCTATTGTCCTGCACTATTGAAGCTGACTTTTAAAATTCTGGTTTTTTGAATGCTATGCATTTTATGTCTGCCTTTCCTGAATATATGTCAGATATATGCAGTGTATGTATTTCCAAGCTAACCTTTTCTTTGGAAGGAAAATATACTTTTAAAAGAATGTTTCTCCGGAGCATGTTATTTCTATCATCATCAAAATATAAAATGATGGTAGCAAAATCATGTTATAGAACCATAAGGGAATGCTTAGGTCATTGGCCCTCTCTCTTTTTTTAGTTCAAAAATCCAAATTAAATATCCTAAATATTAAATATCCTATACTTCAAAACATTCAGTTGAAAAAGAGTCTTCTGTTTCTCTAGGTAATTGGTTGAACTGTTCAACTGCTCTTCGTATTAGAATTTTTTAATCTCTAATGTTCAGTCAGAATCTGTCTTACAACTTAAATCCATCATTCTCTGTACCAAACTTTAAGAAGTTGTACCTTCTTCTGTGGGATATTATTTCAATATCCTACTGATTAACTACTTTAAAAGACATCCTATTTCAAAAGTGCTATTATATTCTCCACCATACCTTTACCAATCCAATTTCCCATTTTGAGGTTGAGCATACAAACACAGTATCTCCTTATAATATTTGTTTTAAATTCTCTAATAATTCTCATGATTCTTTGGTGCACCTATTCCAGTTTTTTCAATCCTTCTTAAAGGGTTCTTCCCCAAACTGGACAATACATGAGGTAAGACAGTGGTGGGATTCCATTTTTTTTACTACCGGTTCTGTAGGCATGGCTTGGTGGGTATGGCAGGGGAAAGATCCTGTAAAATCTCCAGTCAGAGGTGGTATTTGCTGGTTCTCCGAACTACTCAAAATTTCCGCTACCGGCCCTCCAGAACTGAATACGATCTCTGAGGTAGGAGCTTGTAGAGGACAGTTCCCCCCCCCCCAAAAAAAGATTAGTTTACATCAGGGGTGAGAAAAAGGCATAAGAATTTAAACCTTTATTTCATTATAAATAGGGCTTGTATTTGAAATATAGCAGTGGCTCATCTTTTTTCATAAAGGCTGTTAGGGATAACATTGGTTACCTAACTTAGTTTGGGTAAAAATAATATATAAACTATGTTAGTGAGTATAAGTGTGTGTATCACTTTAACTACAAAACATGTATTTTGGGTGCGGTTGTAAAATCACCATAAGAGGGAACAAGAGAGCTCACTGTTAGCTGGCTTTTACTGTAGTAGCTGACAATGTTGGATTGATGGTGATACTGCGTGTTTTTCCCTGCTGTTGCTGAAACGAAGAAAAGGGGTTTGATTTTCTTCATATCTCTGACTGCAAAAGAGATATATTGATGGACTGATTATTTGTAAGTTTACTGACCTCTATTTTCAACACTGGACTTTGCAACTGATTAATCCCTGGATATATTGAACTAGTGTAAGACATATGGACTATTTGACTATGCTATAACTCTTGCTGGAATAAAAAACTGTTTAACTGGCACAGTGTATCTGTCTTGCTGAATGTAAACTACAACAAGGTTTATCTCACATAATTTGCCTGCCTGCTAGACTGCTGTTGCACGTTCTGCTAAGGTGTGTATCCCTAACAAAGGCTTTGTCAGCTTTTATGATATACCTTATTACAAACTCTCCACTATTTTGTACTTGTACAAATTCTTAAGTAAGTGTTAGTGGATCAGCAGCAAGGATATTTTAAGATTTTGGCAGCAAACCAACTCTTCAGATTTGTATCAATCAAGTTTGGCACTAAGTCAGAGCAGCTTTCCTTGGTTTCTATACTTAATCTTTTTTGAAAATCAAAATATGGAATGCAACCTTAATAAGTTGTGGCATTTGACAGCATATAAGATGAAATCTTTCCAAACCACCTTGGAATTGGATTGGATAGGATTGTCTTTGTGTCTGTGTATGATTCTGATTGGTCCAATTGTGAGGAATAAATTTGTGTGAAATCAGCTCCATTGTGCTCAATGTAGCCATCAGGAAACATTACAATGTTTTGTTTTGTTTCCTTTTTAATGGTTGTAATTAACTATATATAGCGTACCTGCTCATTTTCAAAAATTCAGAAGAGTTCAGATCCCATTATTTTTGCTGCCTTATGTTAGTTGTCCATGTTATGCCATCATAACATGGACAACTAACATAACTGTTGAATTATCAAAGTGTTGACAATATTCCCCTCTTTTCCTTTTTTCTTTTTAACTACCACTTTTTTGCTCCATAAGATGCCCTGAACCATAAGATGCACATTAGCTTTAGAGGAGGAAAAAAAAAATCTGCCTCTGCCTCCCAGAATCCTTTGGTATTCATCTGGCTAGAGTCCTTGCAGCAAACAGCAAACAACCTGGTCAGCTTCAGCTTGTTATTGTAGCCTGATTTGGCATAAACAACTGATTGGCAGTTGGATCACTGCTGCCTATTATTGTCTCTGTGTGTCCCATTTTTGGCCTCTGCGCACCCTGTTTTTGAATTCTGTGTGTCCTGTTTTTGGCCCATTCCAGGCCGATAGCTGCTGCTACCTATCACCACCTATCACTGCCAATTGCCACCACCTATCGCTGCCAATTGCTGCCTGGAATGGGGCAAAAATGGGACACGCAGAGGCTTGGAGGCCAAATATGGGGCACATGGAGGCCTCCCAAAAAAGGATATGTGGAGGCCAAAAATGGGATGCATGGAGGCTGAAAACAGCTGAAGGGTGGGAGCTGATGTATGGGTAGGCTTGGGCAATATTCACTCCATAAGACGCACAGATGTTTCCAGACATTTTTGGGAGACAAAAAAGTGTGTTTTATGGAGCAAAAAATATGGTAACTTAGAGCAGAGGTCTGGATCTTAACTACTTTTTTATTGGAGAACATGTATGCATTTTCCCAGTTGAAAATTGTTTATAAAATATTGAAATCTTTGTGCTAGAGTTTGAGTCCTCTTGTTCAAAACAATAGTTTAGAAATATCTCAATAAACTATTTTAAAGAAAAGAAAATGTACAACCTACTTACTTCCAAGACTGAACATTTCCCCTGGATAATGTAGCATCCATGATAACTTTTTCCTTAGTTTCAGCTGCACTAGAACAGAATATAAGTTTATTCCTTCTCTGGGTATAGAAACCTTATACATTAAAATAGTACTTCTATTAATAATATATTTAATGGATCTGCCTTTTGTTTAATGCAACTAGGGAAGTGTAGTTTATGCAGAATGTTACTGTCCCTTCCTTTTTAAAAAAAAAAATGAAATAATATTGTATAATAATTTATCAGATTTAGCTGTCAGTTCATAGTATTTCTTATGACTATATTGGTTTTTTTCATGCTTTTATTTAATACTGTATAAAGCATTGATTTACTCTAGTTCGGGATTGAAGTTTTTATTCCAAAGACTGTATAAATAACTATTAATAACTATTGAACTATGCTTTTTATGACATAATTTACCAACCTTCTGTTACACTTTTAATTATCACAATCATTAATTTTGAATTAAAATTATTTTGTTGTTACTATCTATATACCTCTGTGAGGGAGATGGACAGTTTCAAAATTAGATTGGTAAATATTTTTTTAAAAAGATACCTATCTATGGTTAATTTCTGTTAGTTTAGCATTTTTAAAAATAAAAGGAATTATGGATAATAAAACAATTCAGATGGTATTTTGAAATATTATTTTTTATTTTTTAACACATCTCTTCAAGTGAGTGATGTGATTCCAGGTTACAACATACATAGTCATAGTTGCATTCCAGCTTTCTTGTCTAGTTTCTTATTAAAACATTATCTATTCCATTTTCCTTTTAATAAATTTTCACTTCATATTTTTCCATTCATTATTCCAGTAACAAAAACATTTTCATCCTAAAATATATTTTTCAATATTTATCCCCTTTTTACTTTCATTTCCATCTTACCACCTATTTTATTTTACATATTTTCTTCTTTTATTTTCTCAAAGCTGATATATAGGAAACAAAAAACAAAAATAAAAGAAAACTAATATCAATATAATCATTCTTAATTATTACCTTCCAATTAACAATAATAATTCCCTATTTATTATTTTATATGCATATGTTTCTCCCCCCCAATTAAAGATCCACATGGTATTTCCCCCAAATCTACAATAAGTCTTATATTTATTCCAAGAATATTCATATAACCATTTAAATTTCCTTCTTTGTTTCCATTTGACCAAATTTTACATATGTAATTATGTTTAATTTTCATTCATCACCGTTTAAATCATAATATAGTAATCTCATTTCAGATACCTTACTTTACAATGTAATCATTTATAATTTACCATATTCTTTGTTTTTCTAATATCATGTGCATCATCAATTGTATTTTCTATGTCATATTTAATATAGTACAGATAAAAAAGATTTAATAATAACAATTTCTCTTACTCTATAATTATTTTTCTCATCATGTAATTATATTCTTACAGTGAATTCTTATTCCTCTTTAATTCCAATTAAGCTTATTTCTTTATTTTTTTAAAAAAATAATTTCCAATAAACTAAATTTCAAATCTGCCTAATCTATATTTCTAAAATACCAAAATACATTTCCATGTGGAAACCTCCCTCTATTTTAATTTTAACCATCATCTCTTAGTCTCTCGGCCCTGCAATTTCTTCTAATTCTGGCCTGTTTTTCCTTTTCTAAGCTTTTCTGGTCCTTTCTCTTAACTCCTCTTTCCCCCCCTGTTATTATTCTTGTTTTCATCTCCCATTCACTTATTTCCCCCCTCCCTCTCCTGATTTCTCTTTCACAGTTTCTTCTTGTATGGCTTCTTCTTCTTCTTTTGTTTAGTCTTGGAAATATTTTCCCTTTTGTTTTCACATCTGGCATTAAAATCTTAGTTTTAATTCCTTTCATGTCTTTTTGTTATGTCCATTGTTCTTTTGGTTCTTTTGAGCTGGTTTCCTCTTTCTTTAACTGCTCCTCTTTAGGCTTTCTTTGTTTTTCTGTGAGCTGCATCACTATTTCCAATTTTTCTGCCAATATATTCCATAATTCCATGCTTTCTTTTATTATTCCCCTCACACTTTGTAGCTCCAATCTGAATTCTTTGCAAAATTCATTCATTTTCCCAATTAAATTTTTCTGTATCTTATTACAAAAACATCTTAGTTTCCATTGTTAATCCTTCTGTTTCCTTATCACAGTCCCAATCCACCAAGCAATCCCAAGATAATATTTTCACTTGTCCCTTTGCTGTTGTCTTTTTTGTGTTATTATTATATTATAGTTATTGTGATGTTATAGCAGTGGTGGGATTCAAATTTTTTTGCTACCAGTTTTTGGGCATGGCTTGGTGGGTGTGGCATGGTGTGGCTTGGTGGGCATGGCAGGGGAAGGATACTGCAAAATCCCCATTCTCTCCCCAGTCCTGGGGAAAGGTTACTGCAAAATCCCCTTCACTCTCCACCCACTAACCTGCTTTCCAGCTCCATTCTCCTGTGCAGGGCAACAAAAGAAGACCCAGCCAATCAGCTAGGCCTCGGGAGGCATAGAATAGATGGGGGCAGAGCCAGTCAGAGGTGGTATTTGCCAATTCTCTGAACTACTCAAAATTTCTGCTACTGGTTCTCCAGAACTGGTCAGAACCTGCTGAATACCACCTCT
>BHEV01081130.1:0-51310 GCA_004319985.1 Emydocephalus ijimae
ACCAGTGTGAGGAATTTTCCAGGCCTCTGGAAGACAAAGATTCTCAGACTTGATTGGAGCCTAGATGCCACCTGTACAGGTCCAGAGAATATGACTGGAGGTTCCATCATGCAGTGTTATCTGGGATGCATTGGATCTTTTAAGCTTGGAGGAAGCAAAGAGGATTTCTTGAGGTATCAACCCAGACACCTTTTGTTTGAATCCCTGCCTCTCTTGGTCTATGAAAGCTTCCACAAGCTGGGTAGATAAATGCATCTTTGAGAGATGGAATGTTGTATCATTCCTTGAAGGAGAGGTGCTGCCCTTTCTTCTCAAGAAGTCATTGCTTTTTCTAGATATATTGGATATGACCTTGAAGAAGATAGAAGAGAGCACATGGTTGGGTTGTAAGTGCAGAGACCCTAAAGGAAACAGATTATCTGGATCCATTTAAATTCAGTTTTAAGGTCAGGTTCATCCTGGAGATGGTGTTGATCACATATTGATAATCCCTGGCATGATTAGGATAAGAGTGGTGTGACCTTTCTAGTTCTAGTTCGGCTTGATCTATCACTGACTTTCAATACCATCAACAATGGTACTCAGCTGTTATCTGAAGTTGAGGACTAGGATGAATTGGATGGTTCCAGTTGAAGTTGGGGAAAGAAATTGAGACCCAGATCAATCGCTTGACTCAATGCTTTCCCTGCTCCTATTCAGCACCTATATGAAACTACTGGGCAAAATCATCCATCCATATAGGTCTTTCACCGACACCCTATTGGTTCCCTAGTTTTACATCTCAACCACTGATGTCAAAGTGCTCTCCAGATCTCTCAAGTCTCTCTTGGTCTGGATGGGAAGGAAATGGTTGAAACTGAACCACAGTAGGACTGAGCAACGAATTGAAGACTGGTTATTTCCATGTTAACTAACGCTGGATAGAGATATTTATAATTTGGGTTTCCTCTGGGACTCACCACTCTGCTTGAGGAGCAAATGGCAGTAATGGCTAGAAAGGCTTTCACTCAGCTCAATTTTGACCTTTCATGGAATGCCAGGTATCGCTCATGTTAATTATGCCTTAGTCACAGTTAGACTATTCTAAAGACTCACTCTACCTGGGGGTCCCTTTGAAAAGTTGTAATACACTACAGTTGATTCATAATGCAATGGCTTGGGTAGTGATAAATGCACCATCAAGAACACATCCAACAATGAAGAACATAGCCAACATGAAAGTTGCACTGTTGCCAGATGGCTTCCAAGGGCAATTCCAGGTGCTGGTCATCAGCTTTAAACCCCTTCATAGTCAGGGCCAGGGTATTTGAAAGGCTACTGTCTCCTGTCCGCCTAATATTTAGTGGTGGCGGGGGCTTGCTATATGATCCTTCAGTTAAATAATGATACTGTCATAGGTATTGTAATTGTGCTTTCTCATTGGTACCATCATCCTCTGGAAGACTGCACCCCAATGTGCAATTGGTTCCTATGCTCCTGACTTTAAGGAACTACTAAAACTCTGGTTGTCCCATCAAGTTAAGCAGGCTGGTCTGAATTAGCTGACTCTCAGATGTGATATCAGGGACGATGATGATGATGATGATGATACATACAAATCCTAGTTCTAGAGGAGCATTTTAAGTTCCTATTTTTCATTGGTTGCATGTATGATTTTAATTCCAGTTGCAGTGGTATGCAGCTTAGTCAGCAGTTTGGAATATATAAAGAAATTAGCAAATTGAAGCTGCACGATGAAAACTGGATGCGCGACAGAAATTTTAGCAATCCATGTTCATACCTGAATACTTGAAACTATAAAGTGAAGTAGTTTTCTCACAACAGCTGCCCACCATGTGTGTTGACCAATTATTGTTAGGGATAAAGGAAAGTATATTCAATACGCCTGGAGAGATCCAGCCTAGAGAAAGCTGCATGAAAGACAAAATCCTAAACAAAGGCAGTTCTGTTTTCTAAATGTGTATTCTGAGTGAGAGAAAAAGTATACACATTCTTTAAAAGCAAACATTTCTTCACTGAGCTAGAGGAATATACTCCACATATTAGCAGAAACAGTCCTAAAATCATACTTATTTTCTGAGAACAGTACTTAGAAAACTCCATGGGATGCCAGATTTTCTTTTAAGGTACTATTTGCTGCTTTCTACAACTGAGAACACACCAAGGGGGGCGGGGGGAGGAGTTGCTCAATATATCAAGTAGGAAGCTCTTGCTGCACTACAGAAAATTTAACTTACACAATATGCAGTCGGAGACTCCCCCTTACCACAACACACAATCCTGTCCACCCCCAATGTGCCTGTCAGCTTTGATAACTGATAGGCATGGGGAGGAAAATTCTGTACTGTAGCAGGTGGGCAACTCACAATCTGTCTTCAAGGCTATTTTTACAGACAAGTATAGTGTCCTTCCTGAAGAGTGCTAAACCCAGTTTTCTAACAGATGAAAAGGGTAGTTCAGTCACACTGTGAAATGCAACTAAGCACAGCTCTTCCCTCAGGCCTGTAAGCTGTTAGGATGGCTACTTTTTAAATCTGGACGTAGCAGACTTATCTGCTTCTGCAACCCCCTGTCTGTCAAATAAGATCTGGCTTGGTTCAGAAACAGGTCTGAGGCTGTTTCAAAGGACTAGACTCACCTACAGGGTGCCCCAAGTAGAACAGACCTAGAAAGGAGAATTGTTGGAGACCAGAAAGGAAGGAAATGTTCTGGTTGCTCTAGCCCAGGGGTCTCCAACCATGGCAACTTTAAGACGTGGACTTCAACTCTCAGAATTCTTCAGCCAGCAAAGCTGGCTGAGGAATTCTGGGAGTTGAAATCCACAAGTCTTAAAGTTGCCAAGCTTGGAGACCCCTGCTCTAGCCTCAAGTATCCAAAAGGAGATGGGCCAGTCTAAGGTTCACCTCGCCATGCCATCTTTGTAGTGACCAGCGAAGTATATCAGATTGCATCCACAACAAGTGTTTAGGCAAAAGGGGATAAAAACTATTAAAATACTGCTAAAGAGAGCTTACAATTGCTCAGGTATGGGCTGGGCATCGATGAATTTAATAAGGAAAAAAAAAAAGAGGCCGCTGGGGCATGTTTCTTCTGTGATTCGAGGCTAGTGAAGAAAAACTCTGTGAGTCATCAGACTTATTTGCCACAAACAGAACCTGCAGAATTGCACTGTCACGATGGAGCCCTCATAGAGGAAGTTCCTGATGACATGCAAACTTTCAGCCAGAAGAGTTATTTGACCTTTTCACCAAGCATCCTCTAGAACTCTGTTTGTCAACCTTAGCAACTTTAAGATTGTATGAATGTCAACTCCCAGAATTCCCTAGCTATCAAGGGAGTTCTGGGAGATGAAGTCCACACAAAGTTATCAACTTTGAGAAACACTGCTCTATAGGCACAAAGGAGAGAGATAATCAGATACCACAAAGAACTTCCCTATTCAAGTATCTGGCCACTTGACCTCATTGCATTTGAAGCGCCTGGCAAATATCTTTTTATTTGTCCAAATGTTTTTATTGTTTAATGGTTGACTAAGGTAAGTTCTCTCACGCAGTCTGAATATTAGTATATAAACTAGAGCATATAAATGTACAGTACGCAATATTGTACCTGCAGAACTGATATATGTGGCCTTAAAATCCTTTTCTAGGTTCCATTTTCTTTTTCACTTTATGTTCAATTGTTTTGCCAGAGTTGCTTTCATTTAATAGAATGTGTTATGAACTAATAAAGGCGCTTAAATAAAGTTTTAACAAACCTTAAGAAAAGCAGGGTTCTAATCCTGCATTTCTGATTGGCCAATAATAGCGATATCGGATTGGTCCGTTCTGGGGAATCTGATTGGCTGTTAACGAGCCACTCTCATTGGTTCAAGGGTTTAACACTTCCATGTTTCTCATTGGCTAATAGGTCAGCACCCTACCCTATAAAAGGGCTGCTGCTGCCCGAGGGTTTTGCTCTGTTCAGAATGATTAATAAAGAGTTGAAGTTCACTGTTCACTGCCTCGCCTCCGTTCCTTGCACCCATGCGCAGAACTTAACAGAATGGTTATGTTCACAGAACACGATTAAGTTGTTCAGTAAAAGACTTGGCAGTTGCATTTGCACAGCATGTAGAACTTGGATAGTTCAACCGTAATTATCTTGTTTATGTTCAGCATGCTGTGCAAACCAACTCTGGTTAATTTATGGTTTGTACAAACCTCAAAAATCAATGAATTCTGCAATCAAATTAGTATCTACCACATGAATACTAGTAAGTAAAAACATGACACTGCATTTCATGTACTATGGGTGAAGGATACTGCTGGTGATCTCCTCCTCCTCCTCCTTCCTTCCTTCCTTCTTCCTTCTTCCTTCCTTCCTTCCTTCCTTCCTTCCTTCCTTCCTTCCTTCCTTCCTTCCTTCCTTCCTTCCTTCCTTCCTTCCTTCCTTCCTTCCTTCCTTCCTTCTTCTTCNCTTCTTCCTTCTTCCTTCTTCTATCTTGCCACTAAACTTCTAGAATTGTTTAGAACTGCTCCCAAAGAAAACGCAATGCAATTGGATAGAAGAGATGGATTATTTATTTATTTTAATTGATTTTGGGTGCCACCCAATTTCATAACAATTCTGGGTGGCTCACAATATAAAGAAAACAAGATAGAAATACAATCAAGCAAATAAAAGTACAATGATGGAAATAAATAAGACAGAGAATCCGGGCAAGCAACCAACCATAAAAATATATGCAACACATATCAAGCACATCTATATGCCCCCTACCTTCCCAGGCCTGGAATAGCAACTAAGTCTTCTGGCATGCCATCAAAGTGGAAGCCATTCTAAATAACAGAGGAGACCTCATTCCAGATGGCAAGCTCCATCTAAGAATGCTAAAACACCTGAATTTTACACATTCCTGGGAACCTTTTTCTATTTGTTTGTTTTATTCATAATGCACATTTTTTACTTGTTTATTCAGTTTCTATAGATACCCATTCTCAACCAATGACTCTTTGTGTTGCTATGCCAATGTAGATTTTTCCTGCCTAATTTAGGGATCAGAAGAGTAAAACTCTCTCATGCTACTAGACCTTATGATTACAAAGATACCGTAGATCTGAATGAATACAAAGAGGATTTTAAAAGAAGGAATGTATTGGATGAAACATGATTGATGAATGTCAGGCGGTATGTTTGTCCTACAGTCTGTAAAATATTATCTATTATTTCGGCAAATTATTTCAAGACTATAGATCGGGGTGTCAAACTCAATTTCATTGAGGGCTGCATCAGGGTTGTGTTTAACCTCAAGGGGCCTGGGTGGGCATGGCCAGCATCATGTCACTCATGTCAAGGGGCACCTGTGGTGGCGCGAGTGCTCTGACAGTAAAAATGCGCCCCCAAACTCCGTTTGCAGTTGCTCCTGCAACCCTCTGCCAGTGAAAATGGAGCTCGGGGAGGGGGCTGTATGAGGCCCTTATGAGCTTTGTTTTTGGCTGGGATGGTCTCCTGCAACCCTCTGGGAGTGAAAATGCAGCTTGGGAGTGCTGTGTGCAGCCCCAACAAGCTCCATTTTTGCTGACAGAGGCCCCACAGGCTGGGACTTTGCTGTTTCCAGGGCAGCCCTGTGAGCCAGATCTAAATGCCCCATGGGCTGGATCTGGCCCCTGGGCCTTGAGTTTGACACTCAAATGACACTCTCAATGTCATTTGAAATTACGACAGTGCCATTAGTGACTTTGTAGCTGGGTTGAGTATGTGTTAAAGGTCTAATCTGGAACATCTGAAACTATTTTTAAAAAAGAAACTTTTATGTACTGATCTCCCTTGTCAACCCTACACCTAATACAATAAAGAGATTCCATGTGGTTCAACAACGCTGTTCTGTGATCAAGTGGTTGATGATGGTAGCTCATATATTCTGTAGGCAAAAGCATGACAGTTGATCTAAGCTTCATTCTTGCTCCCTCCTGACTATGTTGTTTAGTCCCAAGGCCAGTGGCAAGTCGAACAAGAGAGTGTGATCTGGATGGGTGGAGAAAAACCAAAATCTAAATGGCAATGTCTTTAAATAACAACAAAACAGAAGTGAAACCAGTAATATCAATAAGCAAAGTCTCATGGCAAGATTCACACCATTATGCTCCATTCTGGAAAAGTCCATTCTGGGGACTTTTCTCACTGCTGAACTGAAGTGCTATTTGCCTATTCTTGAAGAAGCAGGAAACAACCCTGGCAGGAAATTTGCTTTCTCCATTGCTGAGCCTCTCTTGCCTTTCATGTTTCTGATTCTGCAGTTGCCAGAGTGGCCTCCCAAACAATGGTTTATGTTTTGAAGCTGATTTTGGTTAGATTCAGAATAGGAGGGGGAGCACTCTTTGAACAGCTGAGGCCATTTTCTCACCTTTATACTGTCCAATTGTTTCTTTATTTTTCTTATATGTATCCATTTAATGCACTCATAACTATGTTTATACTTATACCTATTATCTTGTAAGTGATTGACAAATCAAATAAATAAATAAAACCTCAGAAGGTACAGAAGTCTGTATGCCTTACTCTTATTTTGGCACAATGGTGATTGGATGACTTAGAAGATGTTGTACAAAGGTAATGGGAAACTTCACCAAGGATCCATTAAGCCTCTCTCACTTATGTTTGTGCTGTGGTTGTTGGGGAAGTCTAAAACTTCCCATGGGCTACCAGATGTGGCTGCTAGCCCACTTGCTATGAAATATTGGACTGAGTAAAGTAGATCCAGGGATTTGGGAAGTAGGGTAGATAAACAATGAGGGGATTTCAGGCAGTGTCAGCAGTTCCGATTTCATGATACTCCTCGTCAACTACTTTGAGGCCCCCTCCTCTGTTAGGCAGAGCATTGTGAATGCAGCTGATTGAGGAAATGGAGCTCTAAGAGGCCTCTAAAATTCCTCACTGCAAGTACTGCAGCTATAAGAGAAATGAATAAAGTGGCGGGTTCCTCTCATTGCCATGTTGGCTCTAGATGCCAAGGTAGATGGGACAGTTCTATACTTCACTTGCTCCTCAAGAGCATGGCTGGTGGTTTCTTTCCCTTTCCCCATCAACCATATTCAAGGATTTCCGGGGGGGGGGGGGGGGGGGAAGAAAAGTATTAAAAAAGACAAGCTGAAACTGCATGATTAAAAGCCCTCTCCTTTATAGTGAGTTGACTTCTTTGACTGAGAGATCATACATGCTTGGGCAGGGGTGGAATTCTACCAATTCTGTGCAGTTCAGAGAACCGGCAAATCATGCCCCTGGCTGGTCCCAGGGAAAGCTTCTGGGAGCAAAAGCAGCCCAGAAGGCCCCAAAAATGGGGAGGGGGAGTTGCTGCCAAAAAACCCCTCAAAAAACAGAAGAAGCCACGCCCACCCTGTCACATGGCATTTTATTTATTTATTTTATTTATTTATTTTGTCAAGCGATTATAAGATAACAGGTATAAGTATATACATAGTTATGAATACATGAAATACATGAAATATATACATGATTCATATAAGAAAAATAAAAAGAAACAATAGGACAGGAATGGTAGGCACGTTGATGGGCTTATGCATGCCCCCTACAGATCTCTTAGGAAAGGGGTGAGGTCAATAGTAGACCCCAATAGTTTGGGGGTTTGGGGAAAAGAGTCAGAGTCAGATATTGTTCCAGACATTGACCACTCTGTTGCTGAAGATCGTATTTCCTGAAATCAAGTTTGGTGCGGTTTACCTTGAGTTTGTATCTATTGTGTGCTCTTGTATTGTTGTGGTTGAAGCTGAAGTATTCATTGACAGGTAGGACACTGCAATATATAATTTTATGTACTATACTTAGATCAGACTGAAGGCAGCATAGTTCTAGGTTGTCTAGGTCTAAAATTTCAAATCTGGTGGCCTAAGGTATTCTGCAACGAGTAGAGGAGTGGAGAACACTTCTTGTGAAATATTTCTGGACTTTCTCAACTGTGTTAATATCAGATACGTAATGCAGGTTCCAGACTGATGAGCTGTATTCAAGTATTGGTCTAGCAAATGTTTTGTATGCTCTAGTTAGTAGTGTGATATTACCGGAGAAAAAGCTATGCAGGATTAGGTTAACAACTCTTAATGCCTTTATGGCTCTGTAGTTACAGTGGACTCTAGCACTTAGATCATTAGAGATAAATACTCCAAGGTCCTTGACAGAGTTTGGATCATCAACAAGGTCTTGACTATTCAGTTTGGATTTTATTTTCTGATTTCTTTTTGCCAATATGTAAGACAGAGCATTTATTTGTTGAGATTTGAAGTTGCCGTTTGTTTGACCATTCTGATACATAGACGAGGTCTTTTTGAAGGGTAGCAGTATTGTCAGTGGTGTTGAATAGCTTTACATCATCAGCGAAAAGAATGCAGTTGCTCAGAGGTCATTTATGTAGAGTATGAAGAGAGTTGGTCCTAGAACACTGCCTTGGGGGACACCACTGTTGACAGGTACAAGATTTGATAGGACACTCCCGATTTTGACCATTTGTTGTCTGTTTGACAGGAATGCTTCTATCCAGTTATGCAGTGTCCAGAGATACCATAAGATTTTAGTTTTAGGAGTAGTTTGTTGTGTACCACTGAATCAAAGGCTTTACAGAAGTCTATGTAAATTGTGTCTATTGCTTTGCCCTGATCGAGTTTGTAGTCCATATGTTTTTGCAGTGTAAGAGTTGCAGATTATTGGATAGTTTTTTTCTGAAACCAAATTGTTTATTAGAGAGTAGGTTGTTTGTCTCTAAGTGGAGGTTAATGGAATGGTTAATTGATTCCATGACTTTACAGGTGACACAGCATAAAGAAATTGGTCTGTAATTTTCAACTAGGCTGAGAATAGAATAGAATGCCTTTTATTGTCACTATCCACATGTACAATTTGCATTATACGCATACACAGTGAGATTAGAGCAACTCATCGTTCAGTGCAGACATGCATGTCAAGAAAATATACATCTAAAATATAATCACATAATTTGTACCTGATAATTTCTCCCTTTTTGCCCACCTAGCCACACCCACAGAACTGATTGTTAAAAAATTTAATCCCACCCCTGCATCCAAGCCATGTATGTCTTTGGAATGTCTATTCCACCATCCAACTGATTTCCATTGTTGTTACTCATTCTTTTCCAAGGAAAAAGGGAATTCAAGTATTGGGAGGGAAGGAAGAAAGGAAGGAAAAAAAGAAGGAAGGAAGGAAACATTTGTGCAGGGTTGTGTTTTAAGTAACCTCTAAAATGTGCATTTTTGAGAATACTCAGAATCCAATGAGCATGGGAATATAACTTATTGAGTCAATGGACTAGCCAAAAAGCATAGATGTACAGCTTATTTTGTCATCCAACCTGAACCAAAATGCAAAGTATCTGGTTGCATTGAATGACTTTGAGAAAATTCAAGACAATGTGATTTAATATAATATAAGACCTTGAAGAGAACTTCTCCAGTCAAGAGAAGGCAGGAGGGCCCTTGGTTAATTTCAAGGATAAACATGTAAATGGTTGGTGTGAAAAGGTAAACACAGAAAGTCTGCACATAATCTTTGAGGTTTTAAAGAAGTAATATTTCCTGCTCTACTACTAAAATATTAAAGATAATGTTCTGCTTATATCTCACTTGCAAACTCTCAATACAGTAATCTGTATTGGAAGTGATTTCTATTTTTCTGCTGTGCTCACTGAGTGCTGAGCACTTGTAAATTAACAGTGGAAGAGATGATCATTAAAAGCTGGGCTATTGCTTTGCATAAAATAAAGGAATGGGCTGCATTACCTGGATTCAGACCCAAAATAGGAAAATAACAGAAGAGACAGGAAATGGGTGTAACCTCTTTTATCTTGGGATTGTTGATTTCTCTTCTCATTGTCTTGTATGACATTTGCCTGAATTATTGAACATCTAGACTACTTTAAAAACACGTTACCAGCTTTATAATTAGCACCAACAGAGGAAAATCACATTGGAAAAAAATCTTATGATCACTCTATAAAGGAAATCAAAAGGAAACAAGGCCTGCCTGCTTGGTCATGCCTCATGCATGTGAGAAGAATCTATTTTTAATTTTAAGGGCTTAAGAAAGAAGAAAGTTCAAAGAAAACACAGTCTTAACTCTCTATGTTGCTATTTCTTCAACTAAAATAATTGCCTGGAAAGAGTAGCAAGGAGCTGGATATAGAAGGTATCATTCATAGATATAGAGCCGGTCTATAGAGCCGTGCCTTCTTCAGTCTCCAATTCTGGAGTGTGTACTGACAAGAACAAAACCTTGCCTTCAAATTATCGAGTTTAATGGCACCAACCCTTTTGTTTTATCAAACTAGGATATTTTTTTTGAAAGCAAGCTCATTATGAGGAGGTAACACATGCAGACTTGTATAAATCTGTACAAGTCTTTTCAAATTGCACATTGTTGAATTATATTTGTATTAATCCTTTGCCAAGACAATTTAATTGATGCCTTCCTCCCTTCCCCCACTCCATCTTTGTTCTCTCTGATGATAAAGCCAATACACTGCTAAAACATACCTGCCAGAATCTCTGGAGTGGACAGCGTAGACCTAGGGCATATCATAAATCAAAGTGAGATGAGAAATAATTCTTAAGAATGACCAAAATGTTATTTGCCATTTTGCATAGTTAAAAATTATGAATGATTTATGGGAGACATGAATGAAGAGGAGGACTAAAAAGTGCACAACTGTACAATTACCTTTCAAAAAAATATGTATTACAATATAATAGAATCCTTAATTCTGTTGAAGGAAAGGGAGACAAGGGAAGGGAAGGGATAAGGGAAGGGAAGAAAATGAAAGGGAAGGGAAGAAGGGAAGGAAAGGAAAGTTGAGTAAACTATCCGAAGGAGGATTCAGCTAGAATAAGAATAAGCTTAGAATAAGTCAAGCAACAATAGGAATTAGGATAACAAGATGGAGAAAAAAAATAAGTGTCTCACAAAAGAAAGCATGGTCAAACATAGAAATTTTAAGAAGTCTGGACAGCAATTATGTTTTTAACCAGAGGTTGAGAAACATTTGCTACATAGAGGAACAGGTTAGACTCAGAGGCCTTCTCAGTCTATGATTCATACTGAATGATGTGTGACTGTGGTGACAGTGGGAACCACAAGAGATGGCTTTAAGTCTACTCTGAAAGTGAACTGAGCCCAGCAACATCTAGGAAGAGGGATCAAGCCCAGACCCTTTAATTGGCAGGTACCAAAGGATTCCACACTGACTTCATCCCTATCCAATATCTACATGAAACTGTTGGGCAAGGCTATCTGCTGATATCAGGCCTGGTTTAATCTATATGCTGATGATACCCAATTATACATCTTGACCTTGGACGTTATTGAAGTGCTATCCAGCTCTCAATGGAGAAGAACAGGTTAGGACTCAATCCACAGCATCACAGAATGGTTTGGGTTTGAAAGCTTGCCAATTCCAGTGAGATCCTTTTGTTAATTCTGAATAAGGTTGCACTCCCATAGGTGGAACTACTGGTTCACAATTTGGAAGCCCTTTGCATCTAGGATCATCACACAAAGGAAATTTTGTGTCAGAATGTGATTACTGTTTAAGTCAATGTGAGCCCCTCTCCTCTGCAGATGTCACTGATTGAGCTTCTCAGTGAAATCACGAGGCAATTTCCACTGCACTGGAGCACACTGGATTTTACTGTGATAGCAAGATTGTAGACAAATATCTTCAATATGCACAAAACCTCACAACTGCATCAAGAGGAAGCCAAGATTATTGAAAATTGCCCAACAAATCTGTTAATTAATCAGTGAGACTCATTTTCCCCACTATGGCTCTAAAGCAGAGCTGTTAAACTCCTAGCTTAGGGACCTACAGCAGGGCCTGTGATAGCAGCAGCAATAACATTTAGACTTATGTACCTATTTATAACCCTCTCTAAGTGGTTTACAGAGTCAATTATATTGGCTCCAACAATCTGGTTCATCATTTTACTTACCTCAGAAGGATGGAAGGCTGAGTCAACCTTGAGCCTGGTAAGATTTGAACTGCCAAATTGCAGACAGCCAGCAGTCAGCAGACATAGCCTGCAGTACTGCACTCTAATCACTACACCATTGTAGTTCATAAGGACAAACCCAAGTTGAGGACAAACTGTATTTTTGTATCATTTCTTCACTAGGAGTTAGAAACTGGAACTATTAGAAATACGGGTATGATGGGTTTGCATTTCACAAACACTTCAATATATAATTTCCATTTATGTATTTAATATTTATTTATGATTCATCACTTATATCTTTTATGTATATTGAGAGCTTACGCACTGAAGACAAACTCCTTGCATGTCCAATCACATTTGGCCAATAAAGAAATCTATTCTATTCTAATATACATGAGATAAAATAATGTTTGAAAAAATAGTTCTAATAATTTCATGGACAAATTATACCGTTTCATCACTAGAATAACACAAATGGTCTGCCAGTATTAGAAGGAAGGTTTTTTTTTTTTTTGTAATTTCCCTCTGATACAGAAGTATTTCTGAATGTAAAACCCCAGTTATAGCATGTTTATGTGTTTATGCAATGTATATATATATGTGGTATATTTAGCTGTGGTCAATCTGATAATTTCACTTTCATTCTGATTGGCTTTTTACTGACTGAAAGTTCATTCTGGCTACATTTCCACAGCTCACATCCCAGCTGCAAAGCACATAAACAATTTTTTAAAACGTGCTGTGCATGTTTTTTTTTTTATAATTTCAGTTATAGGATAACTATATCCCCAGCTTTTGGGGACTGTACTCTGCCTTTGGGAGATATGTAAGGGGCTGCAATAGAAAGAAAGATAAGGTAAGGTTAGGACAACAATTGCTTGACTTAAATTTAACCTAAATTAAATTGACATTCATTATTTAGTCATTCTTTACAGTTAGTCTCCATATACTTACCAAATTTTCCTTTCATTCGCATTCTATAATTTCATGACTCATTTAAGCAGAACCTGGGCACTCGTCTCAAAGCATTGGGGGATCATGATGAACCACGGTGGCGCATTGGATAGAGCACAGTACTTCTGCTGACTGTCAGCTGCCTGCAATTTGGTAGTTCAAATCTCACCAGGCTCAAGGTTGACTCAGCCTTTCAGGTTGGTAAAATGAGGGCCCAAATTGTTGGGGGCAATATAATTGACTCTGTAACCCACTTAGAGAGGGCTATCAAGCAGTATAAAGCAGTATATAAGTGTAAGTGCTATTGCTACTGCTATCACAGGCACTTCTGTAGTTATATTGCCCTGATCTCTATGTTTTGGAGAACACCTTAAGCAAATTCATGTAGGTACTTTCAGGAAGCAATTGGTCCGTGGGTCAGGATTCTGCTGATACCTCCATTCCAAATTCCCCCTACTCCTGATCATGAGGCACAGATTTGAGTTACTACAGGGAGGCTTTCACTTATAAATTGAGCCCAGCAATGGTGACAGGCTCAATTATATTTGTGAGATTCATCATGCAGGCCACCATATGACTGGGCCTGTTTTTATGACATTTTGGTGCAGCAGATATTCAAGCAATCACCAAAGTCATTGGCTGCCATGGTTGTTAAGCGAACCTATTGTTTACTGTGGGCTGGTTTTTGCCTTAGACTAGAAGTAAATGCCACCTTCCAGCAAAAATACCATGAATTGTGGTCACTTGACCAGTGATGGGTTTCAGAAAGTTTTCCTACCAGTTCGGTGTGAGTGCACACTTTGCACATGCATGAGGGCTTCACACATGCACAGCATGTGCAATTCACCTTCTGCTGCAAGCCCTGTGTGTAAAACAGCTCGTGCACGGCAATTGGCTGTGCCGTGCAAAGCAGCTAAGGTTGAAAAGCAGGAAATAAAAGTCAGTATGGAGCCGGGGAGAATGGGAGGGCCCAGCAGCTGATCGTCTGCACTACCGGCTTGGCTGAACTGGGCTGAACCGGTAGAATATCTGTTATGACCCAGGCTTCATCGAACTTAATAAAACACAAACTGAATTTAAAAGTAAAACCTATTTTGATGCGACGCTGGGAATTACTTACATACCCAGCCAAAACTAATTATGCACAGTTCCTCCAGATAAGAGCACACTTTTCAGTGCTGTTGAATGCTGCCAACAAACAGACATCCAATTAAGGCTTAACATAAACCAACCCCAAAACCCAGAAAAAAATGACCAGAGTACAGAGCTTCAAGACGGACTTGGAAATTACTGAACTGCTTTGCTTCCTGCAAAGCTTTTCCTCATTAAGGTCTGACTTTTGTCCCTTATGGGAGGGGCCATCACCTCCCAGCCTTACTCCCGATCGCTCCTTCGGCTTCAGCTGCTCTCACCTTCTAACAGCTCTGCGCACATGTGCACTGGGAACAGGCTCCCCTGGGTCCTCTGCTTCACTGCTGCCAGACTCTATAGGCTCCAAAGGCAGCACCCCACTTTCAGTTGGTCCTGGCCCCATCTCTGCATTGGATGCAGGACCCTCGTCCAAGTCCTCTCCAAACTCACTGACTGGTTCCCTTTCTTCCTCACTGTCTGATACCTCTGCCTCTGCACCGGCTGCTGGTGAACCTCAACAATACCACCATTGCACTTAACCCTGGAACTCTACAAACAGCCATCAATGCGGGACAGTTTATAAGGGTTCCAAAGGTGAGCATATGATCACAGGATAGGGGCAACATCAGAACTCTGAAACTGGGTCATAGGTCCCCTTTGGGGACGTTTGTCATAACTTCAAAAGGTCACTAAGTGACCAGTCATAAGTCAAGGACTACCTGTATTAAGAATTGGAAAGAATTCTGGAAGCTAGGCCTGGCATGCTTTCCCTCCTTTCTTCATATTATCAAAACTGTCCAGATTACGTGAAGAGCCAGTTCCTGACCACTTGGAACCCAATTCCTAATTCTCAAGTACAGTAGAACCTCTGGTCACAACCATAATTTGTTCCATAACTTTGGTCGTAACCCAATTTGGTTGTGACTCAAACCTAATTTTGGAAATTTGGCACTTACCAAAAAAAAAATTGGTGCAGAAGGGAAAATCGGCTGGAAAAAAAAAAGTGAATTTTTTGGTTGGAAACCAATTTGGTCGTGATCAGAAGCATTCTACTGTATTATGCTTGATGCTGGCCTCTTTCAAGTGTTGGGATTTCTTTCTTTCTTTCTTTCTTTCTTTCTTTCTTTCTTTCTTTCTTTCTTTCTTTCTTTCTTTCTTTCTTTCTTTCTTTCTATTTCTAGTAAATAATCAAAGAAGCAATCAAAGGAGACTCTTGACAGTTTACAATACGTCCATAAAATACAATAAAGGAATCACAGTATGAGTATAAAAATAAAAAAACCCAATTGACCCTCAATTTTTCTTTCATTCAGTCAGGTCCAACTCTCAGACATTGCATGAAGAAGTCCCGGAAGTTTTCCTGGCAAGATTTTTCAGAAATGGTTTGCCATTGTCTCCTTCCTAGGGCTGAGAGGCATTGATTGGCCCACAGTCACCCTGCTGGCCTTATGACTGAAGTAAAACAGGTCTTGGAGCTTCCCAGGTTCTAGCCTTAACTGCTACTCCAAACAAGCCTTATTTACCCCAATTACAGATCAGCTAATTAGTAACCAGTGGCAATAATTCATGCTCCAAAGGTGATCTGAAATAACATTTATTTTTTAGTATTCAAAAGGTAGTCTTTGACTGACTAACATAACGAAGCTTGGGATTTCCATTGTACGTTATCACAGTCATAAGTCGGGACATCCATGTGACTGCACCCAATTTTATGAATTTTTTGCAGCGCTTATTAGCAAATGGCACAATTGTTAAATGAATGCATGTATTCTGCTGGGTGTATTTTGGCAAAAACTGCTGAAAAGGCCAGAAACCAGCAGAAAAAAAACAAAACCCATCACAAATTGCAGTCACATGACTGCAGAATGTTGCAACCAGTTGTAAAGGTGGTCCTGTTGCCAAGTACTCAAAATGTAGTCCTATGATCATGGATTAGAGGTGGTATTCAGCAGGTTCTGATCAGTTCTGGAGAGCTGGTAGCAGAAATTTTGAGTAGTTTGGAGATCTGGCAAATACTACTTCTGACTGGAGATTTTACAGTATCCTTCCCCTGCCATGCCCATCAAGCCACGCCCACAGAACCGGTAGTTAAAAAAAATTGAATCTCACCACTGTTATGGATGTGTGTGTGTAGCCATCAGAATGCCAGATCTAGTCCGTACATAGCTTTTGGGAGGTTCTTCATAACTTTGAACAATCACTTTTTAGTTACTTACAAAATGCTAGCAGTGTTTGAGCTGATTGAATTTTTGGAGCAAGGTCATTGCAAAGAATAAGTAAGTGTCAACTAAAAAGATACTCCTTTTGTCTTTTTGGCTGCCAGAAAAAGGGAGTGGGGGAAAACAAGGCATTCTTGAAATGCCTAGATAATCATCCCGGCAGCCCAAAATTGTCAGAGCATAAAGTTATTGGAGAGCATGATGGATGACTCTTGGAGATGGAAGTGTCCCATTGGAGAAGTCACATCCAGGGGATGGGGAAAAGACCAGGGTCAAGGAGAAATGTTTGATGTAATTTAGTATCAGCTGCACCCAGCCATGCGCCAACATGGCAACTTCTAATAAACCAATTTACTTTTCCCTGAGATGCGGCTAGAGACCTTTGATTTGAACGAGGGTGGATTTATTGGAGCCCTGACAGTAAGAGTAAGTAAGAAGTGCACTAATAGAAAAACCGCTCCTGCAAGCCTCTATACCTCATACCATAGAAGTGGAGAACCACACACAGTTCTTCCTGAGACACATAAGTCAAGCAAATCAAAGAAGGTGGTCATATATGTACTCCAATGCGGAGTCATGTACAGCTTTGAAAGTTATAACCAGCACTTTGAATTGCACCCAGAAGATGATGGGAAGCCAGTTCAGTCTTGCATACATGAGTACACCAATAACTGGACTGCTGCATTTTGGACCAACTGCAGCTTTTAGATAGTCTTCAAAATCATCAAGTACATTTCAACAGCATGGTGATGAAGGTGTGAATTCCCTCCTCAAAGTCCTCATGAGAAACTTCCCTTAAAAAGAAAATAAGAAATTCAGGATGCTGAATCACAACATCACCATTACTTTTTGGGTTATTTTCTGTTCTAATTCCTTGCAAGAGATGAATGAATAGTTGGAGAAATAATACTTGCAAAGACTCAAGGAAAGGGTTCATGGAGCTTAACTCTTCTGCATCTGTGTCAAAAGTCACTAGGCCAGTTCCAAAGATTGCCAAACAAGCTTTACTGCTGTGTGTCGTGTGTGACTGTAAACCGCACCCTAGCAGCCTGTTGGTACAGCACACAGTGTGCTCAAGATGAGTGACATCGTTCTCTCACACTCAGGAAAAGCCCAGCAATGCTGCAGCACATACAGCCTGGATCTGGCTTTTTCAGGGGATTTTCCCTTCTTGAAGCATCTACCACAGCTTCTTGTAAACAGCCACACATGACTCTGATTGAACTCTCTTACTGTCACTGCAATTAAGCCTGTTCCTAGCTGAAACTGCTCCATTTAATTCAAATGATCCCAGTATTTTTGTGTGTGTTGAATGTATGTTTACTGACAAAGAAATAAAGGGAGACTAGAACAATAAATTCAACAAAAATAGTTTGTCACAAAAACGACTGCCTGCGAAGGCTCCTGGATTGGGACTGAAAGGTGAAAGAGGAAGCAGAATGCTTTGTCCCATAATTGGGTAGACCAGGTTACCTTGATATAGCGGTCCCACTGTAAAAAAAAAACACTTAATGGTCCCAGTAGTTCTCTCATGAGCTGAGGCCCACTACTATATCATAGCCTTTTCTAGAAGTGTTAGGGCTTTGCATTGCAAATACAAGAATTACTGTGAGAATTTTGTGGTTTTCGTGCATTGGTGAATAGACATGAGGGAATAAGCCAACTCTTCTCAGTTGCCCACTTGGGGGAAAGCCATTTGTTTTGTTTTGTTTTTAATTAGAAGGACTGGATTGCAATATTAAGAGAAGTGTGAGTACTGATGTTGATTGCATTTCAGTTTGCAAAGGGTTTGGGCAACCCAACAGATTCTCCTCCAATTAATTAATTGATTCTTAGTATAAAATAGTGCAGACTTCATTGAGCTCCCAATGCTCACGTAAATCCTGAATCCAGTAATTAAGGAGCAAGGATGATTTGGGTTGCATGTAAGGGGAGGAATTTGCAAGCCAGTATAGAGGGGAGAAATCAGCCAATTACTTCAGCAATATGCTGTATAAGTGACATTCTTGAGTTTCAACAGATAATCCAGTTAATACATATAATTTTAAGTTATCTTCATTGTCAGTAAGAAATATTATTATGTAAAAAGCAAGAACAATATTGACTTACGACCACAACTGAATCCAAAATTTATGTTATCAAGTGAGAAATTTGTTAAACAATTTTAGCCCCATTTTACGACTGTTCTTGCCACATTTATTTAATTGAATCACTGAAGTTGTTAAATAAGTAACATGGTTGTTAAATGAAACTGGCTTCCCCTTTGTTTTTCCTTGCCAGAAGGCTGCAAAAGGTGATCACATGACCCCAGGACACTGCAACCGTCATAAATATGAACCAGATGTCAAGAATCCAAATGTAAATCACGTGGCCATGGGGAGGCTGCCATGGTGATAAGTGTGAAAAATGGGCATAAGTCACTTTTTTCAGTGCTGTTGTAACTTTGAACAGTAACTCAATGAACTGTTGTAAATCAAGGGCTCCCTGTCTCTTATTTCATAGTTGTTGAAACTGATGCTGGAATTAATGCTGGAACCACTCCAGAGCACTTCCTATAATAATATTGGTATCTTCCATGCATCTGACTTTGAAGAGTTGGGGTTTAAAACTGATTTTGAAATACAACAAACCATTTTCAGGGCTGGTACAGATCGAAGTACATTTCATTGCATTCCACTATCTTGTCTTTTGCAGTAAAGCAGTGACTGATGCATCAAAAAGACTAACCACTCCTTTGCTGATGAATCCCCAGAATTGTGCAACTGTTCACAAAGAAGAAAACAAATCTCTGTGTCTAGTACATTACTTGTTTTCAGCCTGTAACATAAGATTCAATTCACATGATCTTCTTTTCCTGAGGTTAGAATCAACCATCCAACCTTGGTATTAAGCCCTTCTTGGACCTTTGAGCCACACCAAGAGTGGCAGGACAGGTCACTTTCCTTCAGTCTGGGTTTCTTATTTTTGTGAGCTTGTCAAGTTCTATTTATTTTGAGTTTCTTCTGTTTTGCAAAAGGGTCAAATTCAATTTGTTGGGACTGAGGATTTTTTTAAAGTTCTATATAAAAAAAATTAGCATGCATTTCTCCAAATACATCCTTTTGGTTTTGTAATTTTATCTAATAAAGCATTCACTCAAAAGCAAGACAAACTTGATGTTAAAATTGTCTCCCCTCAAAAAAGAAAGATAGAATATAGAATATATATACACAACACAGACATACACTGCATGAAATGTGAAATGTTTCCATGTAATATGAAATACATCAGAACTCATTGGAGTTCAAATTAGAGATTGAAGTTCTGCAATATCATGTATATCCATACACACACACACACACATGGATGCACATATAGAAAGAGACACAGACACACTGACACACACATAAAAGCCCTGTAACACTTGCACTGGGCATCTGTATTTTTGTGTACATACACTATTATTCCCTCACTTTCTCCAAAGAAACCCCAACCAAGAAGAAGAAGAGAAGTTAAAACTTCTAGCTCCGGTCTACCAAAAATGGAATAACCATTAATTGGGGGTGCGGGAGAGGGTTATCCATATTTCATTGTTACTATCTAGAGGTGGTCCAGAGTGTTGGTTTTTTTTAAGCTAAGATCTGGTTAATCTAGGTGAGAAGACAGGAGGAAAGAGAAGTGGAATGGGGAAGTGGAGAAAGATGAGGTGAGCAGAAGAAGAAACTGAATAGGGAAGGAAAGAGAGATAAATTCCGTTGAGGTGTCACAAGGAGGGTTAAAATTCAATAGCATTCAGGGATGAGTCAGCTCCTTCCAAGTCACTTCTGAAGCTGAGTTTCAAAGACATCGTGTTGTCTGCAGCCATTGGTATCTCCCCCTTATTTGTTCAGTTTCAGCCACATATATTGTCGGTTTATGACTCCTTCAAATTCATAGAAAACATTTTTGTGCGTGGGAGAATGGGGTGGAGAAAAGCTTGCCTTCCTTCATAAATTACAGATTAACAGAATTGGAAGGGATCTTGTAGGTCATCTAGTCCAACCTCCCACCCAAGCAGGAGACCCTACACCATTTCTGACAAATGGCAGTCGATTCTCTTCTTGAAAGCTTTGAGTACTCCCACAACTTCTGAAGGCAAGCTGTTCCCCTGGTTGATTGTTTTCACTGTCAGAAAATGTCTCCCTTATTTCCAGGTTGAATCTCTCTTTGATCAGTTTCCATCCATTATTCCTTTTCTGGCCTTCAGGTGCTTTAGAAAATAGCTTGATCCCTTCCTCTCTGCGGCAGCCCCTCAAATGTTAGAACACTGATGCCATGGTCCTTCTCTTCACTAGACTAGCCATGCCCAGTTCCTGCAACCATTCATCATATGTTTTAGCCTCCAGTCCTCTAATCATCCTGGTTGCTCTTCTCTGTACTTTTTCCTAGAGTCTCAACGTCCTTTTTATAGTGTGAACCTGTGAATTTATGTTATAGCTTTGCATTTTATAGGGATATGTGCACTTTTGTGCAGCTTTTCCATAGATAGGTAGATAGAATAGACAGACACAGAGAGATACAGATAGAGATACATTTGCTCCCAACTTTTGCAAGATATAGAAAACCAGGGGAGAAGTATCAAATGCTGTGCTGAGGTTTGTAATGGCTTAGTTGAATAAATGCATTTGCAAAAAAAGTATAAACAACAAGGAAAAACTCCTTCCATGTCTCCTGGGTAATTGCATGCCCTCCTGAATCAGTTTATTCCGTTCAGTTAGCAGACTCGGACAATTAGTAGAAATTAGGTATCAAAAGAAGCACCATAGTTTTATAGGCTTAGGGCTAAGAGTCAACCACTCTCTCCACTTTCAGCTTATATCTTGATGGTTTGTGACTTGCGGTGAGTTTTCAGTCACCTTCTTTGATATACATGCATTAAACATTTAGGTAGCTTTATTGCCAAAGCCTGTTTTTGTAATTAGCACTAAACTGGTTACCTAACTGGCTGGAGGCAAGCAGCCATATTTGACTCTGATAGAAGATGTCACTAAAAGAGCACAGTGAGCACACATCTTACTTTGGGATGCTAATCTGCTGATCATACAAGGCTGATACAATGAAGTAACTGACTGTTGGACCACATGGTTGAAATTAATGCTTTCAAGAAGAGATTGGACTGCCATTTGTCAGAAATGGTGCAAGGTCTCCTGCTTGGGCAGGGGGTTGGACTAGATCAGGTGTCTCCAACAGTGGTGGGATTCAAAATTGTTTACTACCGGTTCTGTGGGCGTGGCTGGCTGGTCATGATGTGGCTTGGTGGGCATGACAGGGGAAGGATATACTGCAAAATCTCCATTCCCACCCCACCTCAGGGGGAAGGATACTGCAAATTCCTATTCCCTCCCCACCCCACTAACCTGCTTTCCAGCTCCGTTCTCCTATGCAGAGCAACAAAAGAAGACCCAGCCAATCAGCTGGGACTTGGAAGTCAGAGAATAGATGGGGGCAGGGCCAGTCAGAGGTGGGATTTGCCGGTTCTCCGAACTATTCAAAATTTCTGCTACCAGTTCTCCAGAACTGGTCAGAACCTACTGAATAACACCTCTGGTCTCCAACCTAGGCAACTTTACGACTTGTGGACTTCAACTCCCAGAATTCCTCAGCCAGCTTGCTGGCTGAGGAATTCTGGGAGTTGAAGTCCACAAGTCGTAAAGTTGCCAAGGTTCAAGAACCCTGGACTACATGACATACAAGATCCCTCCAACTCTATTAATCTGTCTTTTCTGACCAGCCTAATGGATGCCCCTATTTCTGAACATCTTTTGTATGGCTGGCAAATATCCCCAGAAAAGAAATGAGATTGGGGTGGGATGCTGCCAGTATAACAACCGGTTCGGTGATCATGCGCGTCAACATAATGCAAAACCTACTATGTTACTTTGGGGGAGCAACACAGCTGACAAGTGGCAATCCGTTCTTCCATGCTAATCAGCTGGGACAATAAAGGTCAGTACAGCGCAGGGGCAGGTAGATGGGCCCACATGATCGTCGCAGCGTACCAGTTTGGAGACAGCTGATCTTCGGAGCAAGGGGTTCACCTGAACCGGTCCGAACTGGCAGAATCCCACCCCTGAATGAGATCCCAAAGGTGCTTTTTTCAAGAGGCAACTGGACCTTCTGTTTTTTTTTCCTTTGAAGACATTTTGCTTCTCAACCAAGAAACTTCTTCAACTTTGACTGGATGGTGAGGAAAGTTGTAAGCTTTATTAGTAGTTTTCAGTTTTAATTCAGAGCCAGAAAAATAAACACAGATGGCTGATGCTTCATTTAACATATTTATAAACATAATAAGTAGATTTTATAAACCAGTTGTAGATTTCTCCAACATGGAGCAAACTCAGACAGAAACATGTTGCAAGTAACTTCAGAGCAGAGCTCCAGTCTTCAGCAAGCAAGTTAGTATCTCTTTTACTTTAGTTCAGTAGGCAAACAAGAGGAGAGAACCAGTTTCATTTTCAATAGACAGACTCAGAGCTCAACACAGCTTCAGAGCTGCAGAGCTTAACATAGAGTCATACCTCCGCTACTTTTAGTTTCAGTTTCCAGCCTAGGCTAATTCTAGTTTCAGTTTCCAAAACAGTTCTCACTGGCTGATTTAGTTGCTATGCCTGTTCATTGGCTGACCTTGTTATCATGCTCCATTCCAGTTCATGAATATAATCTGACAAGCTCCTTGGATTAGAAGCAAAACATCTTCAAAGAAAAACCAGAAAGTCCAGTTGTCACTTGAAAACATGGACAAACATGAACTGAGAATCTTCACAGACATAAAGAAATAAGATTTTTTGGGAGGGAGGATTGTTTCTCTGGGTCCATGAACCCCATTAATGGATCAAGAGAAAGAGTCTCCCTCAAATTTTTTTGAAAATCCCTCAAAATTTGCCCTTTTGTGATTCCAATGGATTGATAAAGCACGGATGGAATAGTTGCTCATCTTGTAAATGAGTAATCTGATGCACCCCCTTTCAAAATGTCTGAGCAATATATAGCAAAAGTGAAGCCAGTTTTAATTCTTCAATAACTATATTTGTGCTTGTTTTATTCAGGGTAGATGTTTTATACCAGCACCAAGATGCCACTGTGGTGCTGAAGAAGCATAGTGTTATAAGAGATCCTATCTTTCTGTCTTACAACATGCACGTATTTTAATTGTCATTGGATTGTGGTCTGCCCATGTACTTGTCTCAATATTTATTTCTTGAATACTAGATAATAATTCTGTTGATGTCCAAATCATATCTATTCTAGACCACGATAAATGTCTATTTGAGTACATGCAAGTGTTTTGTTTAGGTAGCCACTTGAAGTTACAATGACACTGAAAAAGTGACTCACAACCAATCCTCACACTTATGACTATTGCAGCTTCTCCCCACAGTCACGTAATCCAGATCTGGGCACTTGGCAACTGGTATGCATTTATGATGGTTGTAGTGGCCTGAGGTCCTCAACTGCATTTCTGACCTTCCAATAAGCAAAGTCAATAGGAGGATGCTTAATACTCCCATGATTCTCTTAACAGTTGTAGTGAATCACTCAGCAATATTGTTGAAGAAAAGATCTTAAATTTGACTGCAACTCACTTAGCCTTGCTTGGCAATGGAAATTCTGGTCCCAAATGTAGTCATACATACCTGTATTGGAATACTCTATAAAATAAAGATGTCAACTCATAAAACATTCCTGTGCCTGTTTTAGTAGTTGCCATAAAAACCGAGGGGGGGGGGAATGAAAGTACATTCCAGCTCTTATCTTTAGTTTAGTTTTAGTTTAGTTTATTGTCATTGCACCTCGTACAATGAAATGAAGCACCATCTTCAGTGCACATCATGACCATAAAAATAAACACAAACACACATCCTTCACACCATACACTGAATTGAAAACCCCGACACCACACCAACACTGCACTATACAGTAGAATTCAACAGAGTTACTGCCCTTGGATAGAAGTTGTTTTTAGCCTGTTTGTTTAAAAGACTGTAACTAAAATACCAGAGTTTTTGCCGGTGAATATTGGAGAATGTGAATGATGACGCCCAGCCTCTGAACGTGCTCAATCTCATTTGGACAATCTGGTTTATTAGACACCGGGGTGGAGGGAGGAAACAGGGTCACAGATGACTGTAAATTATGTATGCCAGAGTTGGTTTCATACAGGGCAGTGCCAGTATGTCACCTCTAATGAATCCTTTAAAGTTGGTTGAAGTTTGGCTTGAGAATCATGATTTAATTAGAGCGATTGGTGGAATCCTGACAGCAAGTCAACTCTGGCATACTCTGGCAACTCTTGACAATATTTTTAACTCAGAGGTGAAATGAGAGGTCCTTGGTGCTTTCTGAGCTTGCTTGTTTTCTTGCAGGGGTTTCATTGCCCTCACTAGGTAACATCACCAGTACTAGTAAGGAGTGTTGTTTGCTGTCAGTTTATATTCTGGTTAAATCTGTCTATATTGTTGTGAAATTAAAGAATTTTCATCATCCTAAGAAAACCAAAATACGCATCAACTCCAGAAGAAAAAACAGGAGTCATCTACAACATACAGTGGAAACAACGGCAACAAGCACTATGTAGGACAAACAGGCAGAATACATCTCTAAACACCAACTGGCAGTCAGAAGGCATGACAAAAATTCTTTAATTTCACAACATATAGACAGATCTAATTGTCTATATAATAGTTTCAGTTGGGAAAATGTGACAATCCGAGACCAGGCCAAATCCCAAAATGCCAGGAATTTCTAGAAGCCTGGCACTCTGACCAATCAGCCATCAATAGACATATAGACATCAACAACATCTAGAAACTATGCAAAAGAGATAATCAACCAGCCCCAAAGAGAAAAGGATTCCAGCACCTCTCTAACAATTTCAGACTGACAATCAAGTAAGCAATAACCCAATCAAGAAATGGCCAAAAAGCCATCAGGAAAAAGCCCAACCAATCTCTAAGACCACACAGACAAGTCAGCAAAATATAAACTGACAGCAAACAGCACTCCTTGCTAGCACTGATGATGCCACCTAGTTAGGAGTAATGAAATGTCTGCAAGAAAACAAGCAAATTCAGAGAGCACCAAGGACCCTTCACTCTATAAAATCACAGTGATGTTAAAAGCTCAGCAGGATAATGGCAGAAGAAAGATTAATTCATTTACTCTGGTTCCAATTCTAACACCCTTGGCCTTTCCATAATGATCAGGGCAGTCAACATGGAGTATGAATTGTGTTGAAATACCCATTCCTCATGGCCTGGAACTGCAGAAACTTCTGACACCTCGAATTCACATTGTATTGATTTCACAGAAGGTTCAGCTTGTGTTCAACAGAATATAGGCATAAAGCTTGCTGCAGACTTCTCAAACACCATAGGGAGGTTGAGGGTGTTAAAGGCAAAGATGTTAGATAGGGGTTGTCTGCGTTGTTCCATACTTCTTTTCCAAATTGCTTTTATTGTGCTCAAAACAAATCATCAATTAAGTGACCTGATTTCACACTGCTTTATTTTGGCAATACTTCAAGGAATTCTGTGCCTTGGAGTCCACAAGTCATAATGAGGCCATAGTTCTTCACTTCTGGTTTTCAAGGGAAAGGCATTATATCACATCACAGTTATGCTATAACCTGGCATCTCCATGGAAATGTTATCATGCACTTGCCTTTTAAATCACACATAAATCTTTGGGGTATACCTTGAAACATAACATGCAAAGTGGTCCGTGGACCTTAGATGAAGAGAGGAGATATGGAGGACCATAAGTTTACAGTTTCTTTCTTCTCTCTTTAGACCACATAGGGAGGGGGAACTATGGCCCTTTTATGACTTGTGGACTCCAACTCCCAGAATTCCCGAGCCAGCCATATTTTCCCGCCTACCCCTGCTTTTAGACAGTAAATCTAATAAGTTTTAATATATCTCTGTTGCTAATTTGAACCAAAAGAAGAAAAGCAAAACATTCAGGATGAGAAATTGTTCTTTCTAAAATGACCCTGAGTTGCTCATCATCATATAAGAAGCATGTGTTCTTCAGAGGCTGCAGTGATTAGCTCAGAGTGAATAATGCCCTAATGGTGTCTCATGGCAATGGACTATATGTAGTGAGGGAGGTGTATCCAGGGAGAGGAAGGAGATAGGCTGCAGGCGTCATCTCTTTCCTGGAACCAAGGGGCTTCACTTCTCTTTTCTTTCCCTATCACTCCCCTGACAGGAAGACCACTTCCACCCAAAGCCCGGATGCCAAACTGTTGACACACACACACACACACGCGCACACACTCCTCAAGGCTTGCACAAGTTTTCAAGGGGTTCTCCTCTCATGCAGTCCTCCACCTTAATGGAGCCCTGCTGCTCCCTCCCACTGCCTGATCTCTTTCTTCCTCTTTGGTGCCCTGCTCTTGCACAACAGAGACGAAACCAAAATTGAATTGTGCGAACAGTGGCCGGGGGACTCCAGAGAGGAAAAGGATATCTGCAGATACCGCATCACTGGGAGGAGCTGGGGATGGGCAGTTCTAATTTACGGGATATCTTGTCAAGCTTTTGCTAACTGTGGCATCCTAAAAGCTTGGTTCACATCCGCTTCCTTAAAACAGTAGCAGTCACTCTTGTGTAAGGACTTTCCTGGATGATATTCATCACTTTTTATTCCCAACTAAAACTGAAAGCTCTATTTCATCAAAATTGGAGGAGGTGGGGGACCAGGTTCTTTATTTGGAACTTAGAGCAGAAATTGAGGAAGTCTTGTAGAGTTTAAAACATTTCTGCATTGTTAAGAGTCAAGGTCCAGTAAAAGCGGGAGAAATGCCATCAAATGGGATGGATTTGCCAAAGCAGAATCTGTGAATCATGACGCTTTTTGACATACTGTGATAGTTTGAATATACAGGAGCAATTTCTATAAATGTGGAGTGCTCCCTGAACTTGGTTGCTTTGCTTTGTAGACGTTCCATTACCCAACTAGATAACATAATCAGTGCACTGATTATCAACTGTGATGAGGTTACCAGTTGGGTGATGAACTTTCTGCAAGTAAACAACCAAGCTCAGAGAACACCAGGGACTTCACAGATCATGTAAGCAACAGGGTGCACTTTCTCTATAAGTGGGGAGATCAACAGACTTGAATGAAAATCACGCACCCAAATTTGCATCCCATGTGGATGTCATGCTGTTACAGGAATCCATCTTTTTGCTCAAGGCTTGGTTTATAAGATGAGAGCCAGTAGTATCTGATTTCTTTACCCATAAATATAGATGTGCAAACTGAGATACTACTGTTAGTAACCAAGGATGAAATCATTGTTGTTCTCAAAAACACATGGAAAAGACTGACAAATTTTATTTTTACTTAGAAACCATTGTTGGGCTATCCCCCCCCCCAAAAAAAACCCTGAAAGAAATGGTAAGTTATTTTAGGATATGGTGATTAGAATTATATTCATGAAAATAATTAGACATATGTTAATATGCCAGAATATAAATTTTTCCATTCCCCATCATTCAATCAGAACTGAAGAAGCTTCTTGAATGAAAAGCAAAGCATCTTAAAAAAAAAAAAAGCAAAAGCAAAGTAAGTCCAGTTGCCTTTTGAAAAGCACCTTTGGAATTTAGGTCTTAAAGTTGCTAAGGTTGGACATCCCTGAGATAAACAGGAAAAAAGTAGTCTAGTAAATGATTCAGGGCTAGAAGAAATCTTTTGAAAGGAAGAAAATAACAGAAAGAATCTGTTTTGTTATCTTCTATGGAAATTTGGAAAGTTTGATGGTTTATTCCTTTTTCAGATTTTAAAGAAACCAGAGAAAACCAATCCCTATTTTTGGAGGACAAGAATATTTGAAGGAAAACTAAGATGGGAATATTTTATTGCCTGAGTCCTTTTCCAGTTTGTCTTTACTTCCAGGTATTTATTCAGGCATTTCACCATTTTATTCCACTGAAAAGATAAATATTACCAGTATTTTGATTACATCATGTATTAATTCCACCATTAATCCCAAACAAAATAAAAATAAATTTATATATAATGTCTAACTTACTTAGCATTAAAACTTTCAGTGTCTTTTCTACAATATAATGCAGTTTTAATAGAATTTGATACACCATCAATGTAAAATAAAATCACAAGGACTAACAGAACTATAAGCCTTAACAAGATTAAATGCAAAGTGTTTGAGAAGATACGTCAATAATCTACTCAGGATAAAATTGTTTGAGTTAGCATTCTAAGATCTAAAATGTCTTTGGTATATTAACACCCTGATAACTCTTAGATAAGATCATGAGTTAGTCTTAAATCAATACTGCTTTAACTCTTCCTTGTGCGTTGCCTTGAAATAAAACAAAATTTTCAATGATTCAGCAAATATCAATATGGAGTATTCAATTTTGCTTATCTTTTGCGCACTCTAAACCACTTAATAAAATCTATAAAACAACAAACTAGATACACATGTTAGAACAATTAAATTTTTAATGTCATTATCAACAAAATCATTATAGACTGATTATGAGGCCAGATTAAGATAGCTTTTTAGAATTTATGCTGCTAACATAACATGTTGGGCCCATGGAGTATTCAGTAATAGATATTTATATGTGTGTCACAGGCACAGGTTCTTGCTGCTTTCATTAAACTGACACATGCATTAAACTGCTTCTCAAATGATCCATCTATTAAAATGCTAAAGTTTGCAGATGATGCAACAGTGATTGGTCTCATTCGAGACAATGACGAATCCGCATACAGACAGGAGGTTGTACAAATTGCCTTGTGGTGTAACCGGAACAATCAGGAACTGAATTCACTCAAAACTGTAGAAATGATGGTAGACTTTAGGAGAACCCCTCCCACCTCCTCCCACCTCTTACAAAACTACACAACACAGTATTAACAGTAGAGACCTTCAAATTTCTAGGTTCTATCATGTCACAAAACCTAAAATGGACACCTAACATCAAAAACGTCATCAAAAAAGCACAACAAAGAATGTTCTTTCTGCGCCAACTCAGAAAGCCCAAACTGCCCAAGGAACTGCTGATACAGTTCTGCAGAGGAATTATTGAATCTATCATCTGCACCTCTATAACTGTCTGGTTTGGTTCTACAACCCAACAAGACAGACACAAACTCCAGAGAGAAATTAGGACTGCAGAAAAAACAATTACTACTAACCTGCCTTCAATCGAGGACCTGTATAATGCAAAAGGAGTCAAAAAGAGGGCTGTGAAAATATTTACAGACCCTTTACATCCCGGACATAAACTGTTTCAACTCCTACTTTGAAAACGATGCCATAGAGCACTGCACACCAGAACAACTAGACATAAGGACAGGTTTTCCTCTGAACGCCATCAATCTGCTAAACAAATAATTCCCTCAACACTGTTCAACTATTATAAAGTCTGCATTACTATTACTATTAATCTTCTCATCACTCCTTATCACCCATCCCCCCCCCCATTTGTGACTGTATGGCTGTAATTTTGTTGCTTGTATCTTATGATTTATATTGACTGTTTCCTAGTATGATTTGATTGCTTATTGTACCCTATGACTAATATTAAATGTTGTACCTAATGATTCTTGACTCTTGATGAATGTATCTTTTATTTTATGTACACTAAAAGCATTTGCACCAAGACAAATTCCTTGTGTGTCCAATCATCCTTGGCCAATAAAGAATTCTATTACTATTATTCTATCTATTACAAGCAGCACCATAACTTTACTCCTTTCGTACATGTGAATGACAACACGGCACATGTATGAAAGATATGTGGGGCTTATGTTCTGATGGTGCAGCACTGCTTTCATCATTCTGTCTACCCTTGTCATTCCCCCCAGATGCTGCTGATAGATAAATAGACAGACAGACAGATCCTGTATAGAGATAAATATAGAAATAGAGATGATAAGAGTGCAGCAGTTTAGTGTATTTGTGACATTGGCTATTTACTTGTGACATTTTGCAACAGTCAGAAGTGCTTTACAAGTCATTTAGCTCCTTTCTGAAGACGTCAGAGTTTTGAATGGTCATTAAATGAGGACTATCTATATATAAACAGGTAGGATAAATCTAATATTATTGATTTGTTTGATTTATATAGCCATCAATCTTATTTTTACAATGACTGCAGATGGTTTGCAATAAAAAATGTGAAATATATAAAATGTACAATATAAAAAATAAAAATAAAAAACATTGCTGCCTGACCTTATCCAAACCTATTATCCACATAGCCAGAAGAGATCCATGCATATTTAAATGCGTATTTAAAATTTGTATCACCCCTTTCTGCCCATAAGACACATAATGGCTAATACTTAAAACCAAAAAACATTTTAAAAAATCTCCTGAGAAGAAGTTCTTGAATGCTTCCTTAAATGCAGAAAAATGGGGACTGAACACAATTCCAAGATAAAATTATTCCCAAAGTTTCATAACTTAGGAACAATGTATGAAGAAGACATGTTTGTCTGTATGTCTGACAGCAGAACTTGAAAAGTCAGAGGTGGCCTCCCCTCTTGAACTGAATTATGGAAGGGTTGCTATCAAGATAGGCATTATTGATAAGAACACCACCTACCGGTATTTAGAAGAAGAAAACATGAGAAAAGATGGAAAAATACTGAAAAACTCACGATGGAGGAATAGATTGTGAAGATGATGAAGTTAGCAGAAATAGTAGAAATGACCTTTCTGACCAGGGACAAGACAACAAATACTTTTACGAAAGACTGAAAACCTTTCATGGACTATTGCTGAAAAAATGATTTTTTCCTCGTTTGGTGATTTATGGATTAAAAAGTATGGTTACATTAAAGATACTCAGAACATAGAATCACTGACCTGGAATAGGTGTACATTTTAGGTTTGGAATCTTCATATTCACCTCCAGCAAAATTCTGCAACACAATACAAACACTGGGTATATTCTGGAGGGATGTTGCCCATTTGTTTGGTATAAGAACAAATGAATAATGTTAGATCGGGTACAAAAGAGACGCGAGACCAGTGCACTTCAAGCTCTTTATTTTATGTTAAGATCTGTACAAGATCTTGGAGCCGTGGCAGCCCTTCATATAGGGATTGCTCGCGGCTCGTCGGCCAATGACAGCACTTTGAATCTCCCGCGATCAGCTCAGCCAATCGCGGTTGATTCTAAGTGAGCCAATCACAGTTGTTGAGTTGACCAATAAGAATGTAGTTCGTGTGGACCAATCAGAATTTACCTTTTGGAGTATGTTAATACAGAACAAATTAAATAATACTTGTTAAAATAATGGTGTTTTTCATGAATTTATGGAGGTTGAAGTGTCCAAAGGGCCCATGTCCTTTCTTTATAAATTTGCAAACTTCCTGACTTTTCAATTTTCAAGTAAGTTTTTTGTTGTTATTGTTGCTGTGGGAGTATTTTTCCAACTGGACAGAGTAAACAATCAAGGTGGCTCCAGAGTGATGGAAGCATTTGGAAGAAAGATGCATGGATTGCTTGTATTCTCTATTTCAGTGTTTTTCAGCCTTGGCAACATTAAGATGAGTGGATTTCAGTTCCCATAATTCCCCAGCCAGCTATGCTTTCACTGTCATGAATTCTGGCAGTGGAAATCTGTCAATCTTAAAAATTGCAAAGTTGAGAAACTGTGATTCTGTGCACCAATGTAATCCAATTCAGTAGTTTGAATGATTATGGAAAATTAGTTTTATCCATTTGGCAAAAAAAGTTTTTTTTTGAGCAAAAATCTTTCTAAACCATCAAATTAATTTCTCACAACAAAATCTTTGCACAGCCTTAATAAAAGAAGAAAAGATATGAAATAAGCAAAAATAGTCACTATTCCACAAAAGTAAAATTAAAAATAAAATATCACAAAGAGAAACTTGAAAGCCATTTTCAAGCACCCTGATAGTAAGAGAAGAAACAGAAAAAAATATAAAACTGCGAGGTATTTGTTATGTTCTGAGCGTGGGCGCGAAGAATGGAGACGAGCTGGTGAAACGGTGAACTTCAAAACTCTTTATTAACATGGTGTGACAGTTCAGCTCAATGGCTGCAATGGCCCTCTTTATACAGGCAACTTATTGAGTATTCAACCAATGAAAACCAGGGAGGGCTAGCTCCATTAACCAATGGGAGAGGCTCATTAATAGCCAATCAGATTCACCTGAACGGACCAATCTGATGTCACCATTAACGGCCAATCAGAAGTGCAGGGCCAGAACCCTGCACTTAACTTCAAGCTCTTAATAACCTTTATTAAACACATTTATTCATTCACAACACCCCTTCCCCCTGGGTTCCGTTTACGGGGTGCGGTTACGTAGTCCTTAAGGTAGGCCGGTTGTTTTGTTAGTCTATTTGATTTTCGTTGTGCACCCGGTATTTGGCTACAGTCTTGTTGAGGTAGGACGTTATCTGGTGAAAAGGGTGCCTCTGATTCTGAATTCGAATTTCTGTTGTCACTAACATTTTCGGTATCTCCATGACGCGAGCTCACCCCCATCCCTGATTCTTCTTCACATGTTTCCACTGTGCTGTCATTTCTTTCATTAAAGCTTTCTGCTATTTCAAGTTCATCTTCCTCCATATCTCCTCCCCCCTCAGTTTGGAAATCAGGGGACTCAGAGATCCCTGATTGCAGTCTTGAACGCAGCTGATCGATATGGTGCTTCCATATTCTATTATCGCGACATTTCACGTGGTATGATCTGGGGCCGGTTACTTGGACCACAGTTGCCTCGACCCACAACGGATCGCCCGAAAAGTTCCTAGCGAATACCAAGTCGCCTACCTGGAAGTTACGGCATCGCCCGCTGGATCTGTGTGGTTTCTCAGGTTCATACAATGGGTGCAACCGGTCGAGGTGGGAGCGGAGCTTCCACCGCATTGGTAACTCGGCGGGAGTTTTGTTGGTGACGCTGTGCGGAGTGATATGCTGCAAAAGGAGTATCCAGTTAATCTTTTCTTCGATATTGTCAAAGTCCATTTTGTGTAAGGTTTTCTTGACGAATTGTACCATGCGCTCAGCCCTTCCGTTAGCCGCAGGATGCGCCGGCGAAGTCAGTGCATGGCGAATACCACGGTCCGCCAGGTACTGTTCAAAAGACAGCGCGGTAAATTGGGGCCCGTTGTCGGATACCAGAACATCTGGTAATGCGTGTGTTGTAAATAGTCTGTCCAGTTTCTTGATGGCCGCTTCGGTTGTTGTATTCCTCATTTCATGGATTTCGAGCCAGTTCGAGTTGGCATCCACTGTTAACAAGAATGTGTGGCCTTTGGTAGGTCCCGCAAAGTCCAGATGAATACGAGACCATGGTCCTCTCGGTTTTCCCATTCGGTTGGGGTTGCTTTCGGTGGGGCGTTACTTACTTCCTGGCATTTGTGACAAGCTTTGACCCATGTCTCGATCTGCTTGTTGATGCCCGGCCACCACGCGTAGCTACGTGCGAGGGCTTTCATGCGCACGATACCGGGGTGGCCATCGTCCAAGGTTCTTAGTACCGCTCATTGTAGCCACTCTGGGACAATGACTCTATCTCCCCAGATAATGCAGCCCTTCTGGGAAAACAATTCCATTTGTCGACTCTTGAATGGGGCGTAGTCATCAGATATCTGGTCCAATGGCCATCTGCGCTCGACCCAACAGAGGACTTGTGCTAAGATGGGGTTGCGTTTTGTTTCCATCGCGATATCTCGGGCTGTTAATGGCGGTGTTCACAGTGTCTCGATCTGCAACGTTGTCACTGTCGGAGCGGGGTCATCAATGGTCTCCGGAAGTGGTGCTTGGCTCAATGCGTCGGCATGGGGAATGGCCTTCCCCGGGCAGTGTTGCAACTTATAATTATAGGCAGCTAAGAATTCTGACCAGCGAGTCATTCTGAGGGATAATATATAAAAGGGTTGGCTTCTCTCCCGCTATTATTCCCAGCAAAGGTTTGTGGTCAGTCACTATAGTAAAGGCGCGGCCGTACACATACTCATGAAATCTCTTGACAGCAGACACAATAGCAAGGGCTTCTTTATCAATCTGACTGTAATTGCGTTCTGCTTTTGAAAGCGTCTTTGAGAAATAGGCAACAGGGGCTTCGCTACCGTTTGGCAAAACGTGGCTCAAAATGGCGCCCACTCCGAAAGCATCACACGTGATCGTTAAAGGCAAAGTCTCGTTGTACTGCATCAGCACAGTGTCAGAAGTCAATAATTTTTTACATTTTGAAACGCCTGCTCTTCTCTGTGTCTCCATACCCAGATTGCTTTTTTGTCCAACAAACGATGTAGGGGTTCGGCTACGGTTGCTTTGTGAGGCAGGAAAACATTATAAAAATTGATAAGGCCTAGAAACGCCTGGAGGTCGGCCTTATTTCAGGGTTTTGGGGCGTTCTTGATTGCCCTCAGTTTGCTATCGGTGGGGTGAATGCCATGACTATCAATTAAATATCCTAAAAATTCAACACGATCCGTGCACAGTTTACACTTGTTTTTCTTAACTTTAAGACCTGCATCTTTGAATCTCTGGAGAACCAACCTCAGGTGATCGCGTAATATTTGCGGAGTCGGGGCAGCGATGAACACATCATCAAAATATGGGACAACACCTTTTATCCCTTGTAATAGTCTTTCCATCACACTTTGAAAGATTCCCGGAGCCACGCTTACTCCGAATTGGAGTCGGTTACATTTTAACGCACCTTGATGCGTAACGATCGTTTGGGCCTCTGCCATTTTCTTCTCTTCCGGCAGTTGTTGGTATGCCTGGGCTAAGTCTAGTTTAGCAAAAAATTTTCCGCCCCCCCAGGGAATGGAGGAGGTGCTGGACCACCGGTACCGGATACGCGTTTTGTTGAAGGGCATGGCCCTTCAAGAAAAGGGCCGGATGGCTCAGGATGGCTCAGTAGTCCCCACAAATTCTTATCGATCCATCCGGCTTGATGGGTGTAACAATTGGGGTTTCCCAGGGAGAGTGATCGGTTGGTTCTAACACACCCTGGGCTATCAATTTATCAAGCTGCTCATCAATCTTTGGTTTAAGGGCAAATGGAACCCGACGAGGCTTAAGGCGGATGGGAGCGATTTTGGGATTGAGGTTAAATGATATCGGGGTCCCCTTGTACTCGCCTAGTTTTTCTGCAAAGACATCCTGAAATTCTTGGACGAGGTCCTCTTCCCAGTCGCTTCTGCAGATTCGGTGAATGCCGGCCACTTCAATTCCGAGTGGAGCGAACCATTGAAGGCCTAACAGGCTAGGCCGATCCTTGTCAATTACAGTCAGGGGTAGGAATTCTGTATGGTTCTTGAACAATACCAGGACTCGGCTGGATCCTATGACTGGGATTCGATTCCCTTGATAGTCTTTGAGTATGAGTCTTTGGAATCTGAGGTCTTGCCGCCGGACAGTAGGAATGAGCTGCTTGAGGGTCTTCCAGGAAACCATNAGATCGTGATAGTTTGGTGAGCCTCTTCTCGTTTCGTGGTGTGGTTTAGGGTTTTGTTTCTGTAGGAGTGGTTGTTCCATTGGTGGTTCATGGGTTCCCACCTTACAGGACGGCTTCCTGTCGGTTGGCGATAGTTAGCCCCCCTCGAGGGCTGGCTGGGTCCTAGCTTACTTCTACAGACCTGTCCGATATGACCTCGTTTCCCACACACATGGCAGAGCGCGTCGAGGAATTTACATTCTGATCGGGGGTGGCTTGCCCCACAACCAGAGCATTGGTGCTGAGATCTCTGGCGTTGGTCTCGTTCGGACCGAAGTCGGTGGACCTCTTCTTCGTCGCTGTCTGACGATGAAGAGAGATCCTCGTGGTGGGCCGTTTGTAGCTGCCCTTCAGACTTGGGTGAAATTTTGTGGGTCGGTTGGTGAAGCGGGGCGGGGTTGCGGCACATTCGGGCAGCTGACTTCCTGGTTGCTTCTGCTGCAGTAGCTTCACTGATAGCATCGGCAAGGCTGATGTCGCCTTTCGCCATCAGCTTGCTTTGGATGTGTAGCGCATCCAATCCCAGAAGTATTCTGTCTCTCAGGGCTTCTTCGAGATCAGCAAACCCACATAGGCCTCCCAGATTCCGGAGATCCGCTATGAAATCAGCAACACTTTTGCCCTTCTGCTGACTTCTTTGATAAAATTCATGCCTTCTGACGAGCGTTGGCATGATCGGTGCATAGTGGGCCCTCAGTAGGGGTTCAAGGACGTCCCAGTCCATAGACTTTACTTCTGCCGGTTTCGCTAGTGCCTTGGCCATCTTGCATACGGTCAGCCCGCAATGGGTTAGGAATACTGCCCGTTTCTTCCCGGTAGTGGCATCCTTCAAATTGTTGGTTTCCAGGAACATCTGGAAACGATCCATGTAGGAGTCCCAGTCTTCTTGCGCTGGGTCGAATGGAGCGGGTGGTATGATGCCGCTGGACATGGTTCCACCGTTGTGCATTCAGCCACATGCTCGGTTATCGTTCTTCATTGTTCATTCAGCTCTGACGTCTCCAAATCCCACCCTCATCGCCAGTGTTATGTTCTGAGCGTGGGCGCTAAGAATGGAGACGATCCGGTGAAACGGTGAACTTCAAAACTCTTTATTAACTTGGTGTGACAGCTCAGCTCAATGGCTGCAATGGCCCTCTTTATATAGGCAACTTATTGAGTATTCAATCAATGAAAACCAGGGAGCACTAGCTCCGTTAACCAATGGGAGAGGCTCATTAATAGCCAATCAGATTCACCTGAACGGACCAATCTGATGTCACCATTAACGGCCAATCAGAAGTGCAGGGCCAGAACCCTGCACTTAACTTCAAGCTCTTAATAACCTTTATTAAACACATTTATTCATTCACAACAGTATTTTTTCAGTATGGCTTTAAATGTTTGTTCTCAGTTTTGGACAATTAGATGTTAAAGGCAAGCAGCAATATCTGCTCAAGACTTCTAACAATGAGCCATCAAGCCTGAAGTGCAAATTCTCCACAACTCTGAAATAAATTAGGGAAGTCTGAGGCCAGGGTGCACAGTGACCTTCAACATTTTAGCTGGCTTACAATCATGTGTATAGAGATGAGAGACCTTGAGATTGGTGTGTCCAACACTAAGTCTACATTAGCTTCTACTTCCATTGATCTGGAGGCATAATACTCTAGGTCAGGGGTGTCAAACTCAAGGCCTGCAGGGTGATTCCCCCCTGCGGGGTGCTTAGATCTGGCCCATGGGGCTGACCTGGAAACTGAAGGACTGGCCCTCCACCAAAAATGGAGCATACGGCCCTCCCGAGCTTTGTTTTCACTGGCAGATGGTTGCAGGAAGCTGCCGCAGCCAAAAATGGAGCTTGGGAGCCCATTTATTTGTACCTATTTCCTGTATTCTTACTCATGTTTATACTTATACCTATTATCTTGTAAGCGATTGACAAATAAAATAAAATAAATAAAAATAAAATAAATAAAATAAAATAAATTTTCTCTGACAGCGTGCCCAGGCCATTACAGGCACCCCCAACACAAATGATGTCAAGCTAGCCATGCCCCCTGGCCATGCCCCCCCAGCCCCCTCAAGGTCAAACACAACCCTGATTGGCCCTCAATGAAATTGAGTTTGACACCCCCTTGCTCTAGATGAACATTCATCTTTATGGACAGGGGAAAGCAGCAATGAATACATGCTATTAAAGTTAAAAAGGAGAAAATGTTAAATTGACAGTGCATTCCAAGGCCAGAATAGGGAGGAGGACCTTTTGACAAGCCCCAAATCCACTCAGCCTCAAGCATTTTAGCAAACACTGGATGCTTTCTTTGCAATTGTGCAATAACGAGGCCTCTATTGCTATTGTCTCAAGATGAGCAAGATTGTTTCTGTCTATTTTTTGGCTCACCTGGCAACTCTCATTACTCTGATTTATAAAATCTGCTTTGGCACCCAATCCACCTGTATAAGGCATAATAAGGCAATTTGCCCTCCCTTTCCTCCTATGTTGTGATAAGCCCTGTGGGTACAAGGAACGTGTGTGAACATCGCTAAGAATAACAATGGCGGTACTGTGGCAGCAAAGAGAGGAAGGAGTGGAGCGTGAACAATGGGACCCATTATTGCCAACTTCAATCATTCACAAAGTGTTTGGGAAGATATCTGAATGGAGTTTATATTACAGGTCAAAGTATACATGCCACCTGCAAGAGTTGTTTCAAAAATGCACCCAAAGCCGGCCTCAAGTATCCTCATAGGAAACACCCCTTGGCACTGTTTTGATTCTGCTGTCCAGGAGCAGCTGCATTAAAAATTACCTAATACTTTTTCAAGTCAACTAAGCCAGTGACTATCATGAGATCTTGAAAACACACAGTTTATGACCAATATGATGAAGATGTCCTTTCTTTTCTGTTCAAAATATTTTATCACTCATAGCATTGGGTGATTCTAAATTCTACTTTTTAAGTGAGAACAACTGCCGATTCATTTTCTCTGCCGTGCATCATTTTACACACTTTTCTTATTTCTCCCTCCCCCCTCTTAGTTTCTCTTCCCCGCCCAACTACAAACAAATGCAACCCCTTGTCTCCTGAGAGCTGCTGGTTCAGCTTACTGTACTTGTTCTAATTTTCTGTTTCTGTAGAAAGTGTGACACTTTCTTTAGTGGCCGGTTTTGTGCAGTTTTCTTATTTGGCAATCGAATTAACCCATTTTGGGGGGTTTGCACAATATGCTTAATATGCTAAATCATAATCTATAATCTATTCATACAAAGCACCAAGCACGCACACACACACACACACACACTTTAAAACTAATCAAGCTTTGGAGGTTGTGCCACTGGGCCTTTAATCTCTTGAACCGTCTTGTGTAAGCCTAGCCACAAAGTGCTGCAAGATTGGTCTTTTCAGTCATCATAATTTGGGCATTATGATTGTTGTTATTATTATCATTAGCTACATTTCAGCTTTTTCTTTGCAATATTTGGGGTAAAATACCCTAACCATCTCTTACCCTTAGAGTCTCAGCATCCACAGTGGCCTCTGCTGGCTTCAGAAAAACAAAACAGCAAAAAAAGGTTAGCAAGAATGAGATATTGGAGAACAGCAGTTCTGTTCTGCTCTCACTTGTCCATTCTTCTGTCTCCTAAGCCCTTTCTGCTGGCTTCTCTGAGTGAGCCAGGCGTCAGGAAGCTCACCTATCCTTTCGTTACAACTGGCAATTTCCCGAGTCACAAGAAAGGACTCCTTTTTTTTTTTTAAACAGCAGTCTGTTGTTTTTAGGATTTTATGTCTTCTTTTAGGATTCTCAAGATTTTTGAATTTTCTGCTTTTGGAATGTTTGGAAGCCATCTGACTTGTGACTCATAAGAAGAGGAGCAATTAAAGATGCATGCAGTTGACTGATTAATCAATCAACAACAAAGGAGTTAAAGTGTCCCATGCTGGCAATTGTACAGCTGTATTTGTACAATTGTATTTTTATTTACAGTTATGGGCCCTGGGCTATGAGTCTGCTCTGTTTTAGAAACAGCAGATGTATGAGCCACATCTAGTGCCTTATCATCAACACTGTAAATAAGTTTTCTACTTGGCTTACAAGAATTTGTTTAAAAGAGTTTCAATCTGCTCTCCAGTATAGCTGTTGCTCAGATCTGAAGTTTCCCTCCCTCCCCTAGCTTGTAGGTTTGAGAATGTTGCAAACCCCAAAGAAACTAATAATTTTATACTAAATTCTTCACTTGTGAAAGCTTAGGTGTGGCAACTTTCTTAATTTGTGTTTCAGTGTTTTTCAGGTTTTTGCAACTTTTCTTTTTTTGGTTTTGCATAAACATTTATCCATGAGTTTCAACTCAGTTTTAAGATCTACCTCAGACTCATTTATTTTTGAAGCTCATTAATCACAACAATTTTTGACTCTGACCTGTTGGGCCAAAGGTCTTTCTTTTCCTATTTTTGAACCACCCAGCTGCTTCATTGTAATTTTCCAAATTAAAAAAAATATTTTTGCCCCTACTAAAATACAGTTATATGCAAATCTTCCTTCAGTACCAGAGGGTTTTTTTTTATTTTGGGGGGTTTATGGGATACAGATATTCACATTTTCCAGGACCAATGCTAACACTCAAAATTTAAAGCATGATGGAAACAATTACATATAATCAAGATTTTTTTTAATTCTGGAGTACTTCTGGAGTAATCCAGGTCCTCCTGTGTTTCTCCTTTCCCTCGATTTCCATGTTTGTCTCCATATTTATTAATTTCCTTAATAAAATATTTTTATTTAAATTTTTATTTACAAACCTGTTTGTTTTTGTGTTCAGGTCCTGAAGAGTCTTATTGTTCAGATTATTGTTCTTTTCATTTTAATATAAAAGTTCAAAGTTTAACATTCCAATTTATTGGGGACATCAGTTTTTTTCTTGGGCAAGTTAGTATCTAATTGTGCTTAAGCAACATGAGTCTCTCACCTCATTTTTAAAATTGATTAAAAACTGAAAATGTTTCTCTGGGTATCTGGGATCAATAGATCCCCTCTCTCTTGTTCAGAAGCAAGCGATATTGACATATTTACTTGTGATAAGCAAATAAGTTTTAATTAACAAATGCAGGCAAACTATTCTTTTATCCCAGCCTTGAAAAGTATTTTAACTCAACTCTCACTTGCTGTGTCATTATTTTGGGTTTCTAGAAAAAGGAATGAATCCCAGCTTCGTAAGTCCCAAATGTCAGCTGTTTCAAGTTGGGCAGCTTGGTAAAGCCACAAAGCTGGGTTAGAATAGAATAACAGAGTTGGAAGGGACCTTGGAGGTCTTCTAGTCCAACCCCCTGCTTAGGCAGGAAACCCTACACCACCAATGGTTATCCAATCTCTTCTTTAAAACTTCCAGTGTTGGAATATTCACAACTTCTGGAGGCAAGTTGGTCCATTGATTAATTGTTCTAACTGTCAGGAAATTTCTCCTTAGCTCTAAGTTACTTCTCTCCTTGATTAGTTTCCATCCATAGTTTCTTGTCCTGCCTTCAGGTGCTTTGGAGAATAGCTTGACTCTCTCTTCTTTGTAGCAACCCCTGAGATATTGGAACACTGCTATCATGTCACCCCTAATCCTTCTTTTCATCAAACTAGACATACCCGATTCCAGCAACCGTTCTTGATATGTTTTAGCCTCCAGTCCTCTAATCATCTTTGTTGCGCTTCTCTGTATTCTTTCTAGAGTCTCAACATCTTTTTTACATTGTGGCGACCCAAACTGGATGCAGTATTCCAAGTGTGGCTTTACCAAGGCATTATAGAGTGATATTAACACTTCGTGTCATCTTGATTCTATCCCTCCGTTTATGCAGCCTAGAACTGTGTTGGTTTATTTGGCAGCTGCGGCACACTGCTGGCTCATATTCAAGTGATTGTCCACTAGGACTCCAAGATCCCTCTCACAGTTACTACTATTAAGCAAGGTACCACCTATACTGTATCTGTGCATTTTGTTTTTCTTGCCTCAATGTAGAACTTTACTTTTTTCACCATTGAATTTCATTTGGTTAGATAGTGCCTCATGTTCAAGTCTGTCAAGATCCTTCTGTATCTTAAACTGGTTAATAATCTTTATATAACCAGAGGTATGAGTATGCTCATTAAGCAAGGTTTCTCAGGATCATATTTAAAAATTACTTATAAGTATGTATGGTTCCTTGTTTTAAACCCATCTGTGTTTTTTTATATACTTCTCAAGTCTGCTATTTTCCCTAGCACTGAAGTTTTCTTGGTATATTTATTTATTTTATTTCTGTCAAAACCATACAATATAACAGAAACAAGAATAAACATAAGTTTAAATATAAGAAATAGGAACTAATAATTGGGGACAATAGGACAGGGACTGTAGGCATGATTGTGTGCTTATACACGCCCCTTACAGACCTCTTAGGAATGGGGTGAGGTCAGCAGAGGTTAGTTTGAGGTTCAAGGAGTGGGGGTTTGAGCAGGTGACAACAGCATCAGGTAGTGAGTTCCAGACATTGACCATTCTGTTGCTGAAGTCGTACTTCTTGCAATCGAGTTTGGAGTGGTTTACATTTAGTTTATATCTGTTATGTGCTCTTGTGTACAGCTTCCCTACTTCCATTTTGCTATTTGCACAGCACTTTTTATGCTCATCCCTTGTTTAAAGATGTTGTCATTCTCATAGACTATTAGAAGTAAGGTACTCTTAATGGTTAATGTGCCATAGGCTGATGTGCTGACCAAAATAGTTTGCTCTTTATAATGTGATGATTTCAAAGGGAAGGAGGGAGAACGTATCACTATACATTAATGTATTTTTTTTTCTTTTTCACTATAGAATCTTTTTAATTCAAATATAGCAATCTTTTTTTGGTAGCACCTTGCTTTTTTTTCTACTTTATAGTTCAATATTTTCACAACAAATGTATAGATTAAAAAAAGAAGGAAACAACAACTTTTTGTTTCACTGATTGATTTCTGTTTTTCCCCCACTCCAGCTTTCTATTCCCATTTTATTGCAGTCATACTGAGTGTTTTTCTGACAACATCATGGACATAACTACATGCAGTGGATGTGGTTTGCCATTTCTTTCTGGGATGCAGTTTTGATTTTCAGTCTATTTTACAGCCCCTCCCTGGAGATCTACCATTAACCAGGACCGGCCCTGATTAGGTTCCAAGTCCAGACATGGTCAGCTGCCATCTGCTAAGAATGTGTTGCAGTAAAGCAAATAAATTGCTGGGGTGTGTACCAAACTCCTACACACAGCTTAGGGCATTTCCACATAGCCATCAACTGTATCCTCAAATCCTCACAAGCATTTTTGAACCATTTCATACGTGTGCTTGCTATTATGAATGTCCCCACTATTGTTTCTTGCTACAGCTATTTTTCATTGGTTAGTTTTTGCTCTGAGATGCCCTAATCAGCTCTGTGATCTAATTTTGCATTGCTTTTATAGGTAATCGACTTGTACTAATGATTATAAAGAAAACAACAAAATTTATTTTTCCTCCAGCTTGAGAGACGTTTCTGTCATCATTTGGTCAGCATGAAAATATAGGTCATGCAATAAACTTTCCTATTGAATCAACACCTATTTATCTACTCGTATTTGCATACTTTTGAACCACTAGGTTGGCAGAGCTGGAGCAAGTAATGGGAGCTTTACCTCTTGATTCCTTCCTTCCCACCAAATATCACCAGCTAGTACAAATACATCCAACCACTGATTTTCCTTAATGTGGATGGAATTAGAACTGGGGAGGAAGAAAATTTTGGCCAAGGTTAATTGTAACTAGTTCTGCTTTTATGCAAGTTTGTCTTATGCGGGTGCATTCAAAAACTAATTCCAGAAGAGAGCCAACCCAAAAATACCCTACACAACAGCTAATAGGTGCAAGAATTTTTAACATGAAGAGAAAGGGAGAGGGAGAGGGAGGAAGAGGGAGGGAGAGAGAGAGAGAGACTATATTCCAATTTCATAATAAGAATCCACTTCTCAGCATCACTTGTCAACTGCTGTTCAGATTGATCCATGTATATGGACTGAGAACTGGTTTGGAGACCTAACAGTTACCAAGGAGTAGGGAAAGTGTAGTGTGAAAGAAGTAGACTCCTTCACTGCCTAAAGCAGAATGGTCCTGAAAGATAATGTCCAAGGACTACAGGCATGGACCAATTTAAAATGACCACTTGGTGCTGGATTGGCCCTTCTTTCTAGGAATCACCTGACTGCACCACTAATGGTGTAGTCCAATGAAGTGCACCAGATTGTATCTGCAGCAAATCCTGCATTAGAATAAAGAGAAAGCACTGAATACTGACAGATCGAAGCATGATTTAACTAAAGCTATTAACTAAGCATGATTTAACTATCAGATGATGGCTTTGTTGTTTGAACCCAACATTAAAAAAGGGGCCACAGCAGCATGATGGTACTGCCATTAAATGCAAGCAAGGAAAGGTTCAAAGTGGGTGAACGAATTCCAAAGAAGCTTCTTTGTGAGATAGCAAACATTATTATTTTTTCTTTAGTGCTAGCAATATCAGCATTATACATTTCCACCACAGGTGGTTTCCAGATTGCATGAACCAAATTCGCAAGGCATAAGAAAAAGAAAGAAATTAAAACCATGAAGGACCTTCATTACTGAAGACCATGTATTTCTTAGCTCAGTCTTTCCCTGTGAAGAGTAAAAGTGCATTAAGAAGGGTCTCAAGTTTTTGAGCAGGAGTGGAACACTGAGTTCTTCGGTTTTCAGCTGCCAAAAGTGGCCCAGAAGTACTAATGAGATGCATAAGGTCTAATCCAAAACTGGGAAATGTGTTTCTTTACTTTTGCCAGAGTTTTGAAGCATGTGCCAATAAACTTATGCCTTTGTGTCAAGAATCTTAGTGCCATGGTTACAATCAAGTTTACAACAGGGAAGCTATTGGTTGTAATCAAAGCTGTACTTCCTCCAGAGGAAGCTCCTTCTACTACTGGAAGGGAATTTATGGAAATAACTAATTTTTCCTTGTTATCTTTAGCCTGCTTTAATGTTTCCCCATCTGTTTGCTGGAGAGCTGTATTAGTCTTTTTAGAAGGAATAAGTCCAGGCTGGTAGAAACAGTTAGATATTAATATATTATGAGTTCTACAGAAACAGTAAACCTATTTCAAAAACTCTGTGTCATCCAGCCAATGTCAGTATTTCCTGTTTCCTACCAGGTAGCCAAATACTTCAAAATTATTGAAGTATGGACACTTCAAAATTATAGAAGAGTGGGTTCTTTGTGCTGTTTATATCACATTAATGAGTTTTGCTTACATATGATTCCAATCTACTTTTTTGGGTTGCTTTGGCTTTGTTTTTGCTTCCCTTATTTTAATTTTGCTGGTTGCTGACTGCAATAATATTGTTATTCATTCATTTTGCAAAGGAACAAAGAATATTTGCAAAGGAGCAAAGAATATTGTCAATTTGTGCATTTTAGCTCAGGGGACGTGGAGATGTGGAAAGACCTCGCCATAGAATCACTAAGATTCTATGAATGGATATCATCATCATCATCATCATCATCATCATCCTCTAGAGTTTCAGATCTGAAATTTTGCAGCCCTACCAGAAGATTTCTGATCTGCCTGCAAACAGGACCCCATTTAGGCAAATGGTAACATAGATATTTGGGGAGCACACGAGGAACCCAGGATTAATTATCATAACAAAATCCTACCATTTATTGTCAGGGTTGAGACCATGGCATGTCACCATTTTTTTGATAACCATACTTTGCTGCATATGTCAATGCATCCTAAAATCAGCTTCCAGGACCCAGCTAGTTCAGCCCTTCTTACTGTGGATCCTGTGGATCTTCTACTATCCTACCCTATAAAAAGCAACTTTTTCAAATGAAGGGAGGAAAGGATGAGATGGAAGAAGGAGAGGCAAGGAGGTTATGGATGGCCAAGAAAAGAAACCTGACTTGATCTTTCCAAAAGAATAGACATTATAAGAAAAGGAAATGTATAAAAGGAAACTTTGGTATGGTTTTACAAAAAATAGTTCTGCAAGAGAAAATTTTAAATGGAATGAAAACAAGACACGTTAAGAAAATAATCGAAAGGGCTGAAACAGAATAGAGACAATTCCAAAATAGCTAATTCATTTACTCTTATCTTATTCATTTACTTTTGCCTCCCTTGGGCAAAAAAAAAAAAAATAGGGAAAGACCCCTTTCAAAGCATGCACTACTTCTCCCTCCCTCCCCCCATCATCCATCCATCCATTCATCCACCCACCCATCCATCCATCCATCCATCCATCCATCCATCCATCCATCCATCCATCCATCTATCTATCTATCTATCTATCTATCTATCTATCTATCTAATATATCATCCATCTACCATCAAACTTTTTAACTGCCCATCTCCCTTACAGCCATCCTTCCTGTCCTGACTTGGGGCAATGCCCCAAGAAATGCATCCTTTTAAGTAAGTAATTTTTAATTAGCAAAAGCAATAGCACTTAGACTTCTATACCACTTCATAGTGCTTCACAGCCCTCTCTAAGCAGTTTACAGAGTCAGCATATTGCCCTCAGGAATCTGGGTCCTCATTTTTCCCACCTGAGAAGGATGGAATGCTGAGTCAACCTTGAGCCTGGTGAGACCCAAAATGCCAAACTGCTGGCAGCCGGTGATCAGCAGAAGTAGCCTGCAGTACTGCAACCTAACTACTGCTCCACTGCCACTCAAATTAAATAATTTTAAGTAATGGCACAGGCTAACTCTGCTCACTGCCAGCAGCTAGATCCTGACCGGCTCAAGGTTGACCCATCCTTCCATCTTTCCAAGGTTGATAAAATGAGTAACCAAATTGCTAGGGGCAATATGCTGACTTTGTAAACCACTTAGGACTGTAAAGCACTGTGAAGCAGTATATAAGTCTAAGTGCTCTTTCTATTGCAAATTGGATTCAGAAATGTTAGGAAGCTGACTCAGGATTTCTTTTTTCACTGCCTTGCCTCTACCTACAACATTTGCTCTTCCTATTTTTCTTTTGAAGAAACCCATGGTAATTTCATTCTAAAGGAAAGGTTGAGAATGGATGCTATTTTAAAGGCAGGACTGGCTTGAAAATAATAAAACTGTACTAATTGTTCTGTGCCAACCCTTTCTCCATTTTGTTCATATTATTTTTTAAAAAGAATTGAGTGGGATTTGAGGTTCTCCACTAGCAGGCAAGCAAAAAAAGCACCTGGTCACAATCTGCCCAATTATCTAATGATGTCATTTATTTCTATGCCATATGGAGTCTTTACCTTCATTCCAAAGTTGCTGTGGATCTGATTAGGTAACATCAAATGTTTAGACTGATTTATTTTAACTCTTTCTGGTTCCTTAGAAAATGGACCAGAGCTGATTTTTTTTCCCATTGCAAACACGGCAACTCAGAGGAGCAAACTATCTTCCATTGTTTAAGAATTCCATGGTATTACATTTAACCCTTCCCCAAACTGGCAATGATGTGGAAGGAAGGGTGGGGAAAAAACTGAATGAGAAGAATTTAAATTCTTGAAAGGTTAATCAGGGTAAAAACTATTTAGAACTTCTTATCACCATCACCTTTTTGAACTACTATTTTTTTCTCTGTATCTTCCCTCTGAGAAGTTACATTTCACATTCTTTATCGTAATAGCCAAAATGAAAACTATTTGCAGTTTATCTAGCCAACATCCAATGCCAGAGTTAGTGCTATCACTGGAATAATCTATACAATTTAAACAAAACAGTTTAAGATTTTTTCCATACATTAGGGGTCTCGTCCCAGTTTCTTACAGCATTACCTGTTCTGTGCCAACCCTTTGTCCATTCTGATCATATTAGTTAAAAAGAAAAAGAAAATTACCACATATGAACAGACAGAAAAAGAGAAGAATCAGCAGGTATGAGCAAGGGCTGTTTGGGGTTCTGGCGCCAGTGTTAATGAAACATAGCTAAACTTCCAAAGTGTCAAGGTTTTATTCCATCATTATAGAGGTTGTTGTTAAAATTATGCTGTAACAACAGCCAAAGGTCTTGTAAAATGCATGAGACACGTAATCAATTTCACAAAGCCTCAAGAAATTAGATTAATTCTTGGATTATTAAAACTTGCGTATATGCTCTAAATTTTTGGTGGTTGCTCAACTATTCCATGATTGCTACTTTCCCAATTATTCTTTCTCATTGCAGAAATCTGTATGGTAATTACTAGGCATTCAAATGAATTTTCCACTGTCCAGAATTCCCTCTGAACATTTTATTTTAACACATTTATTATGGTGCTGTGTGCATTTCTATTATGCACAAGCTCTGACTGGTTTTCTTATCCTGCACATGTCATATCTGATTGTAAGTTAAGTTTGATACACGCATGCATTCATTTTTCATATTTTACTTCTAGATTTCCAAAGCTTTCATTTTTCCAAGGCTATTGAGAATTAAGTTGCAACTGAGGGCCAAAGCACACATTATATGGCAGTTTTTATAACCTTATTCCAACTTTAATTCAAATAAAACCACAAGAGACTATAATCACAAGCAGAGGAAGGAAAGATACATAAATAGTGATGGATATAAATAGTCTAAAAAATAACGTCTCCTGTCACTTTTCTACTTGTAGGAGAAAAAAATTGTGAGATGACCATAAATATATGAGAAATCAGAAATTATTAGAATAAAAAAAAATAGATTCAAGGAATTTAAATAATACTAAATTGGTATGATTACATAGAAATATTCTTCCTTTCACCAAGATGCCAGCTTTGTCTAGTGATTAAGACAGCGGGCTAGAAAGCGAAAGACTGAGTTCTAATCCCATTTTAGCCATGAAAGGAAGCTGGGTGACCTTGGGCTAGTCATTCTCAGCCCAACTCACATCACAGGATTGCTGTTGAGGGAAAATTTGAGGAGGAAGGTGTGTTAAATATGTTCATCATTTTGAGTTATTTGTAAAAATAATAAAAGGGGGATACAAAAAATAAATTAATGAACACTAATGAATTAATGATTTGTCATCTGCTCAGCAAGTTCTTATTGCTGGCTAACAACTCCATTGTCTCCTCCAGATTCCTTAAACTGAGGAATATATAGACAGTTCCTTCTCAAAGAAAGAACAGACAGAGGCTTGTGATAAACCAGGGTGTCAAACTTGATTTCATTGAGGGCTGCATCAGGGTTGTGTTTGACCTTGGGGAGGGCAGGGGTGAGTGTGGCCAGCTCCACATTACTTGTGTGATCAAATGCCACTTTTACCAGTAGTTTGTTTTGCTAGCACTCTGTCAGCAAAAATGGAGTTTGTGAGGGCCATGTGTGGCCCTCCTGGACTCCATTTTCAGCTGTGACAGCCTCCTGCAGCATTCTGCTAGCAAAAACAGAGCTTGTATGAGGCCACACACAGCCCTCCTGGGCTCCATTTTCAACTGCAATGACCTGCAGCCCTCTGCCAGCAAAAATGGAGTCCTGGAGGGATGTGCACGGATCTGTTTTCACTGGCAGAGTGCTGTAGGAGGCCGTCACAGCTGAAATTGGAGCATATGACCCTCCCAAGCTCCATTTTCACTGGCAGAGGCATTGTGGGCCAGTCCTTCACTGTTTCCAGGGTAGCCCCATGGGCCAGATCTAAGCACCCCGTGGGCCAGATGAGTTTGACACCCTTGTGATAGACAATATTTTCTGTGTGAGTGATACAAGAGGTCATGAACATCCCTTTAACAAGGAAAATTGGCAGTCAGGGACAAAGTTAGGGCTGTCCCCACATTCCCTGGCTTTTCTTATGCTTGCAGGTCCAGTCATTGTGTGCATTTTTGCAAAGGTGCAATTCTGGGGAACTCATAACATCGGAAGTATTTCTTTTCATTACCCTCATCTATTGTGCCATTGGCCTGGAAGTTCTTTTTTTGTTCTCTAACTTAATTCTTATTTTGGAAAAAAATGCTCAAAATATGCATTTGTCTTGCACTTCACATTGCTTTATTCCTGACCTGAAGAATATAGCTTAACATACAGCTTCATAATCTTTTCAGGTGTTGGACATTGTTATGTGACAATTAAATCACTCTCTCCTTCCAAAAATGGAAGAAAATCTAGTGGGAATTTGATAATTTGCACCTCAAAGATGAGAGGAGATATGATGATCTGAAGAGATTTTGACTAAATGATTTTTATAATGTTTCTTTTTATTTATTTATTTATTTATTTTTATTTTTATTTTTATTTTTATTTTTATTTTTATTTTTATTTTTATTATTATTTTTATTATTATTATTATTATTATTATTATTATTATTATTATTATTATTATTATTATTATTATTATTATTATTATTATTATTATTATTTTGGTGGTCCCACAAATAAAACCTAGAGGTTTTGCAATCAACACAGTCTCTAAATTGGGTTCCTAGTTGTACTTATTTTCCCAAAGTATTTTATTTTTTTTCTTACATTCTTTCTGGTCTTTCTTTACTCTGTGTGTTCCTGCTCTGGAATATGACAGTTTGTTCTATCCAGTGCAAAACAATATGTTTCTCATTGGATTTATGTACTCAGAACTGGAAAGTTTTACTAGAAACTCTTGTTTTTCTCAGCTGCCCCTAAATGCAACTTTGTGACGGTTTGTTACCTATCTGACTAATTTATGATGTGCCAAGGTTTTTTGCAGGACATCCATTCCACATTCTTGGCCTGGACTTTGGAACATCCACAGAAAGAACTGTGTAGCTTCAGGTTTCATATTACAACTGTATTCTGGATAAATATTGTTCAGATCAACTGAAAAGGGATGCCTTTTCAAATATCCATGGTTGTTATTTAATTTTTTTCATTTATATCTTGTCCACTTGTACAGACTCTGAGATCCTAACTTCAATATACCCACTTCACAGGATTGTTGTTCTGGGGAAACCAGGAGGAGAAAGGTATATTAAGTATGTTTACGGTCTTGAGTTATTTATATAAAATAAATATCAGTGGTGAGATTCAAAAATTTTACTACTGGTTCTGTGGGCATGGCTTGGTGACCCTGGCATGGCTTGGTGGGCATGGCAGGGGAAGGATGCTGCAAAATCTCCATTCTCACCCACTCCTGGGGGAAGGATACTGCAAAATTCCCATTCCCTCCCCACCCCACTAACCTGCTTTCCAGCTCCATTCTCCTGTGCAGGGCAACAAAAGAAGACCCAGCCAATCAGCTGCGACTCGGGAGGCAGAGAATAGATGGGGGTAGGGCCAGTCAGAGGTGGTATTTGCCAATTCTCCGAACTACTCAAAGTTTCCGCTACCAGTTTCCGCTACAAGTTTCCAGAACTGGTCAGAACCTGCTGAATACCATCTCTGGTATCAGGGACCACATTTTCGGGTGTTTTCCCACGTCATAGTAGTGGTGCTTTTAAAGTTGTAGCAACGTTTCAGCAGAATCTCATCTGCCATAATCAGGCTTCTGCATAGTGTTCATCTGTGAGTTAGACTTTTACAGTGGTTTCAGATTTAAATTTGGGGCAGCCTATTGCTG
>BHEV01081132.1:0-21945 GCA_004319985.1 Emydocephalus ijimae
GTGGACTTCAACTCCCAGAATTCCTCAGCCAGCTGGCTGAGGAATTCTGGGAGTTGAAATCCACAAGTCTTAAAGTTGCCAAGGTTGGACATCCCTGCTTTAGAGTCTTATCCAGAGAGCTAGGTCTTTGCATAATTCTGTCTAAAGTAGGATAATTTGAGCCTCGTCATTTGTGCCTCAATGGGTCAGTATGTTTGGTAATCCATAGGTTTGTTTTCTTGGCTGACCTTGGTATTTTCAGGAGTCTTCTCCAACATCAGAGTTTCGTAGCATTATCCTACTTATTCAAAATCCAACTGAGCGTCACATAGGTGGAATACATTGCTTCCATAGTTAGTTATAGTTCTAATATTAACCACCTCTTAATTAATTTTAAATTATTTCAACCTGGAGTCTCACTGAAGTTCAAAAGGCTGATTGCCAGAATATCAGCAGTATCCTGAATTTAAAGATAAGCACTGGCAAATTGCATGCATTGCAATTAATAATATGTCTTTTCAATTCACCTGACTGTTCTAATTGTCCATTTTATAGGCATGTTGTAATTATACTGAATTTTTCATAGATAAATGGCTGAATCCTACAATGTTATCCATTGGAATATGCCTCGTCTTAGTCTTAAAGTGGAAAGAATTCCACATTCCCTACTAATTTGGCAAACAAAATCTATTATCCCTCTTCTCTCCCTCAATTTTCTACCTTTACTCCTCTCCCTCCCTTTGACACCAAGCTTTGTGGAGGAAACAGACCTATGAAAATAAACTCTTTCCCCTTTGATCTTTTTTACGAGTATGCAAGGTTTATAGTTCTTTGTGTATGACTTGACACCTTCCCATCTGGGAACTGCTTCTTATCACAGGCACTTTGGACATTATTGCCAACTTAGTGGGAAGAGCCTTCTGATCTTGCTGGATTGACTCCCTGTCTGCTGCTGGCTATCTCAAATTAGTGTAAAATTTTCCCAGGATATCGCCAAACTGAGTTTCAGGGGAAAGGGCAACTTGGCAGCTGCAGTGTCTGTAATACCCTTTAATTTCCCAGTCCCGTGTAAGAATCATGCCTGGTTTTCATTGTTTTATTCATCAGCTAAGAAAACATTTACCTAGTTCTTCTCTGTTTTGTTGTGTGTTGTGTAGTAGCCTGTCTTCAAAATGAAGTAATATAAACTGGGTAAAAACTGAAGAAGAAAAATCCCAGAAAGCAAAACAAAATGAAACATTCTCCTCCCTTAAAATTAAGAATGAAGAGGTTAGATGTTTAAATAGAGATTTTCAACACTTCCTTTGAGACCCAAAACATTGGGGAGGGGGGTCAAGTCTAAGTCCTTCCAAAGATTTCGCTATAATACGATTTGGGTGTGTGTATTTTAAGCGATGACTTCAGATCATTTGGGACAGCAGGCACTGCACTATCATCCAAAGGCAATCCTTCATGGAAAGGGCCTAAGTTGCCTCTTTCTTATGCTCCTCCCAGCACTTCCTGAAGCCACCTTTAACCATTCCGGTCTAGATGGCAGTAGTTTGCCAATAAAATTGGCTGATGCTCAGTCTTGACTATGGCCACAGCTGCCTTGATGGTCATCTCCTCCTCTTCCCCTTCCCATCTGTGCAAGAAAGTAAGCCTTGTTGTGGGCCGGTCTACCAATGCCTCACTTGTCCCCATTCTTCTCCTTTGCTTTCTCAGATGTTTGTACACATGGATGCCTTCACACACACCCTTCCCATATACTCTCTTTTCGCACTGATGCAAATGGTTCTTTTTCTCCCTTTTAGTACCTTTGTTGCTCTGATGCCCCAGTGATCAAAGCAAAGGAAACAGGTTGGTCCTTCCTTTCCATCTTCCCTTCTAGGCCCGTAGAAACTTTGTAGGAAGAAAAAACAGATGGTTTAGCTTCATAGAAGCAGCTGTCATTGAAACGTCATAGCTTTATTTCAACATGCATATGTTGCAACTGAAAGATTTAGGGGAACACAAGCTTAGCTAAGTTTTGCAGTTGACAGCTATTTTAGTAATGGTTAAGGAACCAGCTAGATCAAAGGTCACCAACCTTTTGGACCTCAGGGACCACTAAATTCATAATTTTAAATCCCATGGATCACTAATATAGTCTGCCTAATGACCTGTTGGGTGGGCATGGCTAGGTGGTTATGTGACTGGGTGGGCATGGCCAAAATGATGTCACTCACATCGGGCGCCTCACCAGCCTCTGCGCACCCCTCCCCTCCCAGCCACTCCTCGCCTTTTTGCCCAGGCTCCTAGGCCCTGTAGGAAGTTAGCACCCACCCCTCTCCTAGAACAATGAAATATCCTGAGAAATATTAAAGAAGCAGAATATTTCCCCTAAAAAGAGTAAAGTAGAAACGCAGAGAAGCAGAAATTCAGCCCCCCACCCTACCTTTGCTAATAGGCCATAAAGGCCTAGGTTAGAGTATTCTATATAATAACCACTCACCACCTGGTCTGGGAAGATTGTATCAGCCAACACTCAGGTGAACCCATGTGGTCCAGACAAAGTTAGCTAAGACCCCTCGCCCCTGGGAGTCTGACAGCCAATGGGATACATTTCTTACACAGGAACAGGAAACACTGAGGTGGGGCCCAACAGAAGTTATATAAGGGTCTCTCAGCATCTTGGTCCTTCTTCTTGATCTTCTATTTTCACCTTGGAGCATGCAATCATCCTTTTCACTTTGGAGCTCTAAGCCATGTGGTCCTGTCCACCATTAAACCTTGCAAACAGCCTCCATATTTCCAGTATCTTTTTCCCCACTTGGAACTGAACCCAGAAGGATATTTCTTCCAACAGCCCCCAACAGGAAGCAGTTGTTGGAGCTAAGCAGCCACCCCAAGAAAGAGTTTTTAAAACAGCCGATTCAGTTCAAATTGGATCTGACCGAGAAGGAGGCTCAGCAGAAGCACCTCACTGAGGACTACAAGCATAGGCTTTCCAAGCAGAGGGAAGACCTGCGGGAGTGCAAGGCCAGGTACTGGCATGTGGAGGCTCAGCAGGCTGAGATGGTCAGCCAGTTCCAGGCCATGATGCAGTCCCACTGGAACAAGGCTGTCTGGCTCTTTGCCACCAGCTAGCTGTACTTTCCTCCAGCCTTTGCCCAAAGCTCCACACCAGGAGCCTGAAGCAGACTCCAAGTCGGAATTTCTGACCCCCTCCAACCCAACCACAAAAAGACCCTGAAGGGGGAGACTCTCTGCAGCAACACAAACATTCACTGCACGTATCTGGCCTAGGGGCCGTAGTTTGAGGACCCTTGATTTAGTGCAATATAAAAAATGCAAATTATTTTTCTGCGGACCACCAGAGGTCCACAGACCACCAGATAGTGACCACTCAGCTAGAAATCAGGAGATGGGGTTCTAGCCCTGCCTTAGGCATGAAAACTGGTTAGGTGTCTTTGGGCCAGTCCCTCGCTTTCAGCCCAAAACATCAGGGTCTGGTGACAAGCTGGTCAGTCAATTCCTGTTTCAGTCAATCAATCAATATTTGGTTGATTTGATAAAAAAAAGACCTGCACTTTTAAGAAAAATGCTAGGAAGGAAAAAAAAAAGGAAGCTTTGCAGCAATAGGAACAAAGGTGTGAAATCAAGGGGAACATGCTTCACCCCAGGGTGGGATTCAAATTTTTAACAACCAGTCCTGTGGGTGTGGCTTAGGTGGTGGGTGTGGCTTCGCCGGTTGTGGTCATGTGACTGGGGGGACATGGCTTGGTGGTCATGTTATTGGCTGGGTGTGGCCAACTCAATATCACTCACATCGAGGCACGCATCTCCTTGCCTGGCTTCTCATGACTGTGGGAATGCTGCAACAGTCATAAGGGTGAAAAATGGTCATAAGTCACTTTTTCCAGTGCCATTGTAACATTGAATGGTCACTCCACACAAGCAAAGTACCAGCAAAGGAGGGAAAAAAACTCCAGAGAAGTTCCTGAGACAGAAAGTCTATCCTGCCAAGAATGTAATAAGGGTTAACGGAGAGGCAGTTTCTGTAAGCAACACCAGAATGTTTCCTTCCTGCCTTCCTTACAGGATTAGGCCAGTAATTTCTTCTAACAATGGGTTCTCTGAACTGCTTAGAATGTTAACAACTAGTTCTAATAGGTGCAAACTGGTAGAATCCCACCCCATCTGGTTTGGGTTTGTGGAGCATTGAGTTTTTAGGCAAGAAAACATAAGCCTGGGAAAGTTCATTGAATTTAAGGACAATCGTAGGACTAACTCCTGGATTTAAAAAAACCTTTGAGCCTTCATACTCCAGAATGAAATGGTTATACAGAGCAGTAACCAGCCATTGAAGGAAAAGAGACATGGCACAAATGGTCCTTGACTTATGACCACAAATGAGCCCAACATTTCTGTTGTTAAGTGAAACATTTGTTGAGTGATTTTTGCCCCATTTTACAACTTTTCTTGCCACAGTTGTTAAGTAAATCACCGAAGTTGTTAAGTTAGTAACACGGTTGTTAAATGAATCTGACTTGTCTGAAGGTTGCATGACCCCAGGACCCTGCAATAAATAAATAATTACAATATTTATATAATGATTTGTAAATCATAAATATGAGTCATAACTATGAGTCAGTTGCCAAGCTTCTGAATTTTGATCACGTGACCACAGGGGTGGTAAAACAGTCCTAAGTGTGAAAAACAATCATAACTCACTTTTTGCAATCCTGTTGTAACTTTGAACGGTCACTAAATGGACAATTGTAAGTCAAGGACTACCTGTAGATGCTGTAGCCAATTCCTACATAAGCTCGGAAGATTTTGTCAGCAACAGAACTATGCACTACCGACAGAGAGCAGCACAACTTAAAATGTTTCTATAGTTCTACCCCTTTGTTGTCTTCTAGTGATTGTCTGATTTTTTTGCAGCCCAGATTCTCCTTAATAAATCTGGAGTAAAATTACAAGAGATGGAAGTGGGAGTCATGTCAGAATTAAACTGAGAACTGTTACAGGAATGTTTGGTGGGAAAAACTTAGCTCATCGAAACAAATGAGTAGGGAAATGAATTGTCTTCTAATGTGAGATGTACATCTGTGGTGTAATGGGACTGGGAACAGGTGGGGCTGAGGAAGTTTCTCACTATTTCGGCCCAGATCCTTTTTTCTGTTGAATGCCTTTCCTGTTCTCCAGCGAAGACTGCAGGGTTTCTTTTGAAATAAGTTATGCAAATTCATTCCAGATTTATGAAAAACAATGCTTCTTGCTACTAAAAAGTTCGGAGACTTCTGGGAACTCATATCCTACTCATTGTTTATATAAAAATTAAATCTCACTTCTAACCAAGATGTAAATTATAAATTCAGTCAAGATTATATCACAGGAACTATGGAAGCATATCATAAAAGACTTGACAGGCAGTTGTCTTGGATGTGAAAACTCACCACCAGTACACTCCCACCCCAAGCAAGATACCAATCTGCAAAATTTACCACCAATCTGTTAATGTGTATGGATTGATAGAAATATGGGAATTGTTCCTGCCATTTAAATAGTTATCTTGTCATTTAAACTGGGATTGCCCAGTGGCTTGTGAGCTTGCTTAGTCTGTGGGCTTCAAATCAGCTTCAAGAATCTAGGTCTCCCTTTCTATACTCCTTGATTTTGATCTCAGATCTGGACTGAAGGGCTCTTCTGATTGTCTTACATAAAGGAGAACAGATAGATACTCCAGAGTAATTATCACTGGAAATTATAATTCACAACACCTGAAGGGGTTCCCCATCTCTACTCTGCATAACAGATTTTGAACATCTTAAAGACACTACAAAAATGCTACATCATTAGTCTTCTTTGAGGAACTTTTCCCCCTCCTCACTCTCTGCCCAAGTGAAGGCTTTCTAGTCTTTGCAAACTCAGTCATAATTTATCCAAAGCAGTGATGAGTTTCAAATATTTTTACCACCAGTTCGGTGGGCATGGCTTGGTGAGTGTATGCTTTGCACGTGCACCGAATGCACACTTTACAGAGGTGCAGAGGCTTTCTGATTCACCTCCTGCAATCCTGCATTCTCCCTGTCACTTCAGCAGCTGAGAGGAGGAGTATAGTTAGTATAGAGGAGCCCAGGCGGGCGGGGGGGCCCAACCGCAGAGTATCCAAAAGAACCAGCTCGGTCTCTGCTGCTCATCGGTGCTATTGGCTCAGCCGAACCGGGCTGAACCAGTAGAATACCACCACTGATCCAAAGTCATGCTTACAGTGAGACTTAGTCATAACTAGGTGGCTTCTTGTTTGCTGAGTTTCCAATCAAGCCATTCGATCTTTTAATGTCAGTCTCAAGACAAATGAAGTTTTCTATGGTCTGGTGGAAAAAATGTTCCTGCCTTACGTCTGTATGAAACATTGCTGCCAAACATACAGGATCAGGGTCAGCAAAACAGCTGGTAACACTCATCACACATTTTCCTCCTGGCTGTCTATAAAAATAGGGGACAAAGAAGCATGTGCTTCGTTGGAGGGGACTCCAGCCAGGGTGTCGTGCATGATGAATGCTTTATTGAGTGTCTCCTTTGGACAATCTGGAGTTGGCAGGTATGGTTTTGTGTTGGGGCTCAGTAGGTGGTGGTGGGGGGGATCCCATGTGGCTTCTTGCTCTGAGCAAAAGCTCCCCTGTCAGCTGAAGTGAACTCCAGTTTCTTGTGTTCTGGAAGCCCTTTAATTATCTACTCTTATCTGCTGACTTCAATGAAGATTGCTGGCTGTTGTCACATTTTTGTCTGCATGCTTTTAGGAAAGGCAGGGGAGGTGTAACTCATTCTTGACATGAGGCAGCAGGCCTCTTGGATTTGCATGTAGTACAAGCAGGTGCAAGAGCCGGTAGAACAACTTTGCTGGGTGGAGAGGGGGCATCCCCCCTCCCGCCTTCTCTAAAGCAAAGTTGAGCAATTGGAAAAACCTGCCAGGGTCTTCCATAGAACACCTGCTATTAGCTTTGTCTTGAAGAAATCAGACGTGGGAGTTGTTTTGCTATGCTTGTTTGCAGACTGGGATACAAGTTGCAGTTCTATACAGGCCCACTCTCTTATTTTGCCTGGATTAACATTCATATTATTTGTGAATGGAACCAGGATTAATTCAATAACAAAATTTGGGGAATTTGCACAACATCTGTACTGGCTGCATGCTAAGATTTGGGGAAAAAATGCTAGGACACCATAACAAAGCAACTTAATTCCCACTCTGTAACATAGTTAAGTGCTTGTTTTGTCTAGTGTATATGGTTTACTCTGAAATGGACAAGCATGCTGCATATTAAGAATTTCAAGGAGGCATTTGTTTCTGTAATTAAAAATATGTGAGAAAGGAGGAAACGGAACTTCAGGCCAAACCAAGTATCACTGCATCATTCCAGCTATGATAGGGGACTAGAGATTAAAACATATAAAGAATGGTTACAGGAACTGGGCTTGGCTAGTCTAGTGAAGAGAAGGGCCAGGGGAGACATGATACCAGTCTTCCAATATTTGAGGGGCTGCCACAGAGAGGAAAGGGTCAAGCTATTTTCCAAAGCACCTGAAGGCCATACAAGAAATAATGGATGGAAAGTGATCAAGGAGAGATTCAATTTAGAAATAAGGAGGACTTTTCTGACAATGAGAGCAATCAACCAATTGTACAGCTGGCCTTCAGAAGTTGTGGGAGCTTCATCACTGGAGGCTTTCAAGAAGAGATTGGAGTGCCATTTGTCAGAAATGGTGTAGGTGTCTCCTGCTTGGGTGGGGGTTGGACTAGATGACTTACAAAGTCCCTTCCAACTCTGTTCATCTGAATAAGGTCCTTAAGATATCTGCATCATAAGTTTAATCTACTGGGCTAAATGACAATGTGGTTTGTTTGATCTTTGATTTCCTGACTTTTGTGCAAAACTTGCCATTGTAGTTTATATCTGATACTCAAAAGAGCTTGTGCAAGAAACAATGGATGAACTATGATTTAAATCCAGTTGCTAGGTTTACCGAGACTGACATCCAAACAAATGTATTGTGTTGTGTCTACTGCTTTCCCAGCTTAGAATTTTAACTTGTGAGGATAAGATGAAATTATAAAAATAACAAATATAGTATTTTCCTCACAAGGTTTAACAAAGATATCCTGAAGAAGAGAGACAAAAATGGCCATAACTTAGCAAGAATAGTTATCAGAAAATATGGATTCATCCTAACACTGTATATATAGATAGTAAAATCAATGTATTATTTGGCTTTTTGGTCATCTGCAGGGACCATAGCAAGCACATTGCTGCATGTTTAGTTGTTGCTTACTTAGAAGTTGTGTGAGCAAAAAAGTGACCAGTTGCTGATTGGGGATTAAAGGGACTGTAGTTTCAATAATTTAAGAGGTACCATCTTGGGGAAGGCTGACATGATTTCTAAGAGATCAGTCTATACATATTTTTTTTTCCAGGTGTATTATAAAGCCAATCTGAATAGCCTCCTTTTATGCACATTAAAATGTAGGCAAGCCCCACGAAGTTTAATCAAGGGAATTGCCAACTGAATTGGGTAAGACTTTTGTGCTTTTTACACTTGCTTAATATAAATAAACCAGCATTTTATCATCTTTTACGCTGTGCACAGAAATATGTCGAAGCCGAAATTCAGCAAATAATTAGTAGTCTGGAAACATCCTTGACTGCAGTCTAAGTAGGGAAACTACACAGGAGTAATCCCCTAGTTGGGGGAGGGGGGGTGGGAAATCTGGGGATTTATGAGACAGGAGAAAAAAAAGTTGGAAAACATCCTGCAGCGTGCCTGTCTCCCAAGCTGCTGTAAAGGAGCAACTCAGCCTTCAGCCAAAACCAATTAAGGGCAATTAAAGACAATGTTGCTTAAGAGCTCTGTTGGTGCAGCACCAGGCAAGATGCAGGTGCAACTGTGGTTTACAGCTGTCGGCTAGCCCAGCCTAGTTTCAACAACAGCAACAAAAAAAAATCAGTTGAACGCACACTCCAGGCGTGTTGCCGGTTGTAAAAAGAGTCAACGCAGGCGAGTGCATCGCCTCCGGGCACTGAATTCACATGAAATTCTCTGGCTTCTTCTGCCCTCATCCCCTCCCTTCTGTAAATGTGCCTCCAAGCTGGCAATTCCTAGCAGGGTGCAGGTTTCAGCCTGAGCAGGAGACAAGTGTCATCCTGAATCTGCTCCCCAGGAATATTTTGCTTGACTCTCTGACAGGCAGGTGAACATTCCAACTCTTCCTGTCTCCTCCCTGTTTGAAGACTGTGATTTTTAGCCAAAGGAATGCCTCACCAGAGGGCCTGGCTGTGGGTTTCTTTTGTCTGGCCAATGTGTTTGCATTTGCAGCTACCGAAGGAGACTTCTCCTCCTTCAGTACTGAAAAGTCAGTCAGTCAAATACAAATCACAAATTCTTCTGAAGCCCAAATGCATGACAGAATCATATAATCTAGCACTGCTGGCTGAGGAATTCTGGGAGTTGAAGTCCATCATACATCTTAAAGTGGTCAAGTTTGAAAGACACTGTACAGGTAAGTCCTTGACTGACAAAAATTCATTTAGTCACCGTTCAAAGTTACAAGGGCGCTGAAAAAAAGTGACTTATGACCATTTTTTGTATGACTGTTGCAGCATCCCCATGGTCATATGATCAAAATTAAGTTGCTTGGCAACTGGTTCATATTTATTACGGTTGCAGTATCACAGTGGTCATGTGATCACCTTTCCATCTTCTGATAAGCAAAGTCAATGGAGAAGCCAGATTCACTTAACAACCAGGTTACTAATTTAACAAATACAATGATTCACTTAACAACTGTGGCAAGAAAAGTTGTAAAATGTGCCTAACTCACTGAACAAATGTTTCACTTAGGAACATAAATTTTGGGCTCAATTGTGGTTGTAACATGAGGCTACCTGTAGATCAGGGGTCTCAAACTCGCGGCCCATGGGCCAATTGCGGCCTGCAGGATGATATCCTGTGGCCCCCACCATGATATGAAAGTATAATATTAGTGCGGCCCGCAGGGGGAATGGACCTCTGAAGGAAGTCCCGACCACCGTTCCTCGTCGTGGCTTCTTCTCCACCCTGAACTTTAACAAGTCCAAGTACAGGTCCAGACTTACTGATGATCATCTTCAAGCCATACTGAGGGTCTCAAGTGCCTCCTCTCTCAAGCCAAATGTGGCTCAGATATGTGAGAGGAAGTGTTGTCAAGTCTCTGGCAGCAAGGAGTAAGCTGGAGAAGAAGCCATGTTCTGAGGAACTGTTCATGACCTTCATTCAATGTTCCATTCATGTGTTCAGGACAGTTCATGTGTTGGAGAAATCATTAACTGTTGATGACATTTGAGGATTTTTTTTAACAACGTTTTTTGTGGAATCCCTTATGCGGTCCAGCCTCACCCAGACTCTGCCTCCAGCGGCCCTCAGGTAAATTGAGTTTGAGACCCCTGCTGTAGATTGTTGTAGGGTGATCTCCACTTTAATATGAGAGAAGTTAAGGCAAGTGAGAAGAGGATCTCCCCAGCTTCATTTTTGCCATTAATATTTTCTACTTGGGGGTGAGGAGAGATCACCAATCAGTCTCCCTAACATTTCTTTATTTAAACAATATACTTGATCTCCTCTCTCACAGCAGTCTCTCTGGGTAGCATGTATAAAGTTAAAACCAATCATTAGAACAATCCAAACGATAAATGTCTAGAATCTCAAAAAAAAAAAAATCCAACTAGCAATTAAAATGACAGTAGCCAGCAGAGTTTGCTTAACCTCCTGGCCCAAATCAGTGGTGGGATTTAGCCAGTTCACACCACTTTGAGAGAACCAGTTGTTAACCTTCTGAGCTGTTTGGTGAACTGGTTGTTGGAAGAACTCGTTAGGGCAGAGAACTGGTTGTTAAATTCTTTGAATCCCACCCCTGGCCCAAATGCCTGAGGGGACAGCCAAGTTTTCAGTGCCTTGGGCTAGAGTAGGATTGGACAAGTATTGATGGGCAAAATGCCCCATCCAAATAAAGTCAGAAGTAGGTCTTTGTGAAATCCCATGTTGACAGAAGCAGCAACATGGCAGAATCTGTCTCTCTTTCCTGGTTTAAATCAACCTTCTGTGCTGCACAGGAGAAAACACTAATGCTGTTTTAAATAGAGGTCTAGCACTAAATCCATGTTTACAAGGAACCTGTGTAAGACTTGTCAAGGGTTTCAGAAAGTGTCAGACACTAAACAAAAATCATCTGGACATCTGGTCTCTTCTGCAGGCCATGCCAAAATGCCTCCCGAAACTCTGGAGAAAGGACAGCAGCCACTGGGAAAATAAACTAATGAGCTACTATTTTATCCAAGTGATAGTATGTATTTTATTTGTTTGCACCCTACCTTTATTATTTTTGTAAGTAACCCAAAGTGGTGAACATACCTAATACTCCTTCCTCCTATTTTCCTCACAACAAAACCTTGTGAGGTGGATTGGGCTGAGAGAGAATCATTGGTCTGAGGGCACCTAACTCAGGGGTTAACTAACTAAACCTTTAGTTAACTAACTAAACCTAACTAAACTTTGGCAACTTTAAGCCTGGAGGACTTCAACTCCCAGGATTCCCCAGCCAGCTGAGGACCCCTGAGCTAAGTGACCTCAGACCAGTTACTCTCTCTCAGCTGGCTGGGGAATTCTGGGAGTTGGAGTCCACCAGGCTTAAAGTTGCCAAGGTTGGAGACCCCTGACCTAGCTGGTTATCTTTCCTAAGGCAAGATTAGAACTCATGGTCCAAGTGTGATGCTTTAACCAGTAGACCAAACTGCCTCTATTCAAAACCGGGAAGACAGCTTTAAGTGGCCTCAGTTGAAGATGAGACAAAGGAGATGTCATAAAAGACATTGTTGTGATGTGTTTGACCACGGTTAGAGTAAACTTCTGCCTTTATCTCTTGATGCATTCCTGCTTGTTACTGTTCCTTCTCCAGCTCTTCATCTGAAAGTGGTCCAGAGCCCTGAAGTTCTTTGGGATGATTGTCCTTCCTTCTTTTTTATACCTGCCCCCTATTTAAAAAGACCCTTGTGGGGAAATCCCTCTCAAAAATATCTCTGCCAGAAAGGTGCTAAATCCTCATGTCCTGATTTTTTTTTAATCCTTTTCATATTTTCATTGTTTTATTTAAGTGATCCTCACCTCAAATCAATGGGATGCTAAGCAGTAGAAGCTTTCCTAATCTGATTGCCCTTCAGGTATGGGGGGTGGGTACTATTCCTATTGACATGGCCTATTGTAGGAGAGACAAAAAAGCAACTTTAATATCTGCCCAGTTTCTGCCATCTAGATGTTGATGATCTGCATAAAATCTGAGGCCCTTCAGCTGATTCAGGGAGGGGGCCACTTCTCCTCTCTTCTATACCTTGGTCAGCAATTTGGCTCCTGCATAGTAAGCTTCACCTTCTGAACTGAAGTTATACACACAAGTACCTCTGCTTGTATCCTTAGTGCTGTTCTGTTCTCACTCTCCTGTACTCCCGATGAACACTCTTTTTCATAGGCCACACCAAGGATACATTTTAAAGAGAAGTTCAATAATAGGAAAACGTGGGCTCTTATTTTTTTTTTCTTTTGCAAATAGTTTTCTGTTAATTTGGAAGCATCATGTTTCTGCTGGGAAATTAGAAGCTTTGTCTGAAAAATGTCTCATACTGTTGCAGACATAATAGCAATAGCTTATATACCTATATACCGCTTCCCTGTCCTTTACAACCCATCTTTAACAGAGTTGGCATACGGCCCCCAACAATCTGGGTGCTTTTTTTACTGATCTGGGAAGGATGGAAGGCTGACTTAACCCATAGGTGGTGAGAATTAAACTCCTGGAGTGTGCAGTGAAGTGGTTGCAGGACTGCATTCTAACCACTGCGCCATTATGTCTGTTATGTAATTCCTGCATATTATTAATTAAGTGAAGTTTGTGGGCTGTTTTCTACAGTAGCTCTCTAGAATTTTAAGTGGAAACTATTCCCAATGAACTGCTATGAATCCAGTGGTGGCTAAAAGCACACCTACTTTCACAGGGATTGAAATTTAATGCAAAACAGATCAAATCTTTCTTGGAATTCACTTTCTATTTTATCTGGATTTATTTCATTTTGTTCTTTCTGATCCAGTCCATTATCAAACTTAGGCCACTTTCAAGGATAGTGACTGCATCATTCAAGGAACAGCAGAGCTGAAAGTTATCAACATACTGATGGTGCACCATTTCAAAGCAGTATTTATTTAGCAAATTTATTTGCCATCCATCTCGCCTTTGCCTTGATTAATTTCACCTAGATCTTGAACAGCATGTGGACAAGAGGAAACCCTGTGAGATGACATAAATCAATCCACTAAGTGCTGAGTAGTAGCTGCCCAATGCCATCTTCTGCATCAGAAGTGGACCTTCCTGAAATGTGGTGATATTGTGGGAAGGAGGGAGACATCTTTTTGGTTCTGGGTGGTGTTATTTTTTTTTTAACTGTAAACAAGACTAGCAGAGACTTAATACACTTATTCTAGCTGATCTTTTTTATTATTATCACCTCAAATTATGCCAAACCAGTTTGGCAAATTTCTGGGAGGTGACACAGAAAAGGAAACCTGCTCACATACTAGAAGGAGAGAGGGCAGAGTCATAAGCACCTAGTTACCGAACTTTGGTATATGAAATCTATGCAAATCTCTCTTTTCTTTTGCCACTTAAAAGCAGCCACCTGAATTCCATTGTTTTATCGGAATAAGAACACTGATCTCCAATCTCTTTTTAAAAACCTCCAGTGTTGGAGCATCCACAATTTCTGGAGGCAAGTTGTTCCACTGATTAATTGTTCTAACTGTCAGGAAATGTCTCCTTAGTTCTAGGTTGCTTCTCTCCTTGATTATTTTCCACCCATTGCTTCTTGTCCTGCCCTCTGGAGCTTTGGAGACTAGCTTGACTCCCTCTTCTTTGTGGCAGCCCCTTCATACCGAATTCCAATAAATATCAGTATTTATTTGATTCTGAGTTTTTTTTTCATGAATTAACACTGTGCCTTAAACGCAAGCTGCTTTTATGATTCTCCAGTAAGATCTAGGACCTTCCCCAACACTGTTCATCCCCTCTCCTTGAATTGCAGAAAATTTTACTATCATCATCAGTGAGGTGTTTCAAAAACATTTCTTACTCATTCAGAACTTGCTGTGTGTGCGTGCACCAATTGCGCAGTGCTCAAACTCCACCCTCTGAATCAAAGCTGGTGAGCTGTGCAGGCACGCCTATCGTGTGAATCTTGTGCATGCAGAGACGGCCCTTCCCTGGTGAGCTGCGCTGTTTTTTTGGCTCAGCTGAGGCACAGTAATCCGCTGTGCTGTGCGAATCAGCTGACCTAATAAACAGCAGAATATAGGAGAGGTGAGAGGTAAGAGCAGGAGCGGGTGGCTAGGGCCAGGCAAAATTTTCCCTACCGGTCAGAACCGGCTGAATACCACCACTAAACATAATTAATTGTTTTTCTCCTCATTGCTAGTCCTCCTTGCACTGATCCCAGTCCTTGACACCTGTGGTGGTTTTAAAACTTGGTTCTGGTTATGACAGAAAGGGGGAATAATAGGAGTGGCACAGGAAAGAATCAAGAAATGGCAGACAAATCCTGAAGTCAATCTTTTCTTCAGTTTTGTTGCAATTCCATAACTGACGGATCTTTTCCCTCTTGCTGGTGATGTGCAGAAGACGAAGGTCAGCAGAGTTAGAAAATCTGACCATTTTGTTCAAGTGTTGTGCCTTGCGCATGCATAATCAGGACAGCACAATATGGCAACAATTCAGAATAAAGTCATGCTTGTATGCTTTTCTATTGACTCAAGGATGTGTGGGGAAATGGGAAAAAAACCCTTTATGGCAGAGGTCTCCAAACTTGGCAACTTTAAGACTTGTGGATTTCAACTCCAGAATTCTGGGAGTTGAAGTCCACAAGTCTTAGTTTGGGTACCCCTGCTTTATGGCACCAGAACGGGGAAGAAATGGTGTTATGGACTAAGCCAACGCAGCGGTACAACCCTAAACAGCTTTTACTTTACAGCAGGCTTGTAATCCTGCACTTCTCATTGGCCTGCAAATAGCGAGTCGTGATTGGTCGTTTTTGGCCAGTCTGATTGGCTGTTAACGGGCCCCTCTGATTGGACGCTTGCGAAAGCAGTAAACTCAAACCATTGGTTGTTTTGACAGCAGTCAGCTCTATAAAAGAGCTGCTGCTGCCCAAGTATTTGTTCTGTTCTTATTTTACAATAAAGAGTTGAAGTCACCGTTCAATGTCTCGTCTCCGTTCCTTGCGCCCATGCCCAGGACATAACACTGGCGATGAGGATGGGATGCGGAGACGATAGAGCTGACTAAGTATGCATCGAACAAGACAGAGCACATGGCGAAAGAGCGCACGCAACAAACGGCAAGATGACCAGCGGCGCCATACCACCCACTCCATTCGACCCAGCAACCGAAGACTGGGACTCATATATAGATCGCTTCCAGATGTTCCTGGAGACCAACAATTTAAAAGATGCTACGAGCGATGTTCCTGACTCATTGCGGCCCTGCCGTTTTCAAAATGGCTAAAGCACTGGCAAAACCGGTGGAAGTAAAGACCATGGATTGGGATACCCTCGCCCCAATCATCCGGGCCTATTACGCACCCGCAGTACCTACACTGATACGAAGACACGAATTTTACCAGAGGGACCAATGGAAGGATGAGAGCGTTGGGAATTTCATAGCCGACCTCCAGAACCTAGGAGGCCTTTGTGGTTTTGCAAACTTAGAGGAAGCCCTAAGAGACGACATAGTTCTGGGATTAAATGCACCGCACGTGCAGAGTAAACTGATGGAGAAAGGTGACATCAGCCTAACAAATGTCATCGCCGATGCTACTGCCGCAGAAGCAACCAGGAAGTCAGCCACTCGAATGTGCCGAGCGAACACACCGCTTCGCCAACTCGCTAACGATAGCCCACTCGCCGCTGAGAAGAAAGCTACCACCACCCACCACGAAGACCTCAAGTCATCCTCAGACAGTGAGGAAGAGGAGGTCAACCAGCACCGCTCGGAACGAGAGCAAAGGAACCAGAGACGTCCGCGCCAATGTGCTGGTTGCAGAGCAAACCACCCGCGATCAGACTGCAAATTCCTCGACGCACTCTGCCGTACTTGCGGAAAAAGAGGCCACATCGCAAAAGTCTGCAGAAGCAAGTGAGAGTCCAGTCCCAGCCGAAGGGAGAATAACCTCTGTCGGGAGACAGGCAAACCTCCTGAGAACCAGGACCGTCTGAACCACCAATGGAACAACCACTACCACTGCAGAAATCGAGCACCTGCCTCTTCAACGAGACGAGAAGAGGCCCACCAAACCATTATTATTGGCCACGCTTCATCGTTCGATGCAAGAAAGATGTGCGTAAGGATTAATAATGAGAATTGACCGTGCGTAATGGAAGTCGATTCGGGATCATCCCTATCGATGGTATCCTGGAAAACCCTCAAACAGCTGATCCCTGCCATCTGCCGCCAGGACCTCAGCACACAACGAATCATCCTGAAAGACTACCAGGGAAACAGAATTCCAGTTGTCGGTTCCAGCCATGTCCAAGTATCCTTCAAGGACCGCACAGCGACGCTTCCCCTGACTGTCGTCGATCGTGACCGACCCAGTTTGTTAGGGTTACAGTGGTTCGCCCCACTCGGGATTGAACTAGCCGGCATACACCAAACCAGAAGCGACGACTGGGAAGAGGCTCTCATCCAGGAATTCCAGGACGTGTTCACAGGAACATTAGGCAAGCACAAGGGGACCCCTGTATCATTTAATCTCAGCCCCGATGTAGCTCCCATTCGGCTTAAGCCTCGTCGAGTACCGTTTGCCTTAAAACCGAAGATCGACAAGCAGCTAGATAAACTGATAGCCCAGGGCATATTGGAACTGATTGACCACGCCCGCTGGGAAACTCCAACAGTAATGCCCATGAAGCCAGATGGTTCATTAAGAATTTGTGGGGATTACCAGGCCACCCTAAATCATGCTCTTCAACAGAGTGCTNACTACCTGTAGACGCGACAACTGCAGAAGCCCAGACAATAGTTACACATAGATTCGCCTTCAAGTGCAATAGACTCCAATTCAGAGTAAGTATGGCGCCAGGCATTTTCCAAAGTTTAATGGAGAGACTATTACAAGGCATAAAAGGCGTCGTGCCTTATTTTGACGACGTCCTAATAGCTGCCCCCACTAAAGAGTTATTAGTACAACGACTCAGAAAAGTTCTTCAGAAATTTAAAGACGCTGGTATGAGGGTAAAAAGGGACAAGTGTCAACTTTGTATGGAGAGAGTGGAGTTCCTGGGATACCTTCTCGACAGACAGGAAATCCACCACACCGAAAAAAAACTAACTGCAATCAAAAATGCCCCGAGACCTAGGAATAAGACAGACCTCCAAGCCTTCCTGGGACTCATTAACTTTTATAACATCTTCTTGCCCCAGAAGGCGACCGTAGCCGAGTCCCTAAATAGACTTCTCGACAAAAAGGCTTCCTGGGTCTGGGGATGGCATGAAGAGAGGGCATTCCAAGAGGTAAAAGACCTTTTAACCTCCGATGCTGTATTAATGCAATACAATGAAACTCTACCTTTGACAGTTACCTGTGACGCCTCACCATTTGGAGTTGGAGCCATTTTAAGCCATGTCCTACCAAATGGGAATGAGGCACCTATTGCGTTCTTTTCGAGAACTTTGTCTAAGACCGAAAGGAACTATAGTCAACTTGATAAAGAGGCTCTCACTTTTGTATCCGCAATTAAATGTTTCCATGAATATGTGTATGGGAGACCCTTTACCATAATTACAGACCACAAGCCGCTACTTGGTATTTTGGCAGGAAACAAACCAATCTTAACAAACCAATCCCCATATCTTATCACCAAGAATGACACATTGGTCAGAATTTTTAGCCATCTACGATTACCGATTGCAACACCGCCCGGGAAAAACCATTCCCCACGCTGACGCTTTGAGCCGATCCCCACTACCAGACATCAGAGAGGACCCAGCTCCAACCTTATCCCTATTGCAAATCGAAACCCTCAAATCGCCGCCGCTGACCGCTCGAGACATTGCCTTTGAAACAAAAAAGGACCCTGTTTTGGCACGAGTCCTCAGCTGGGTGGAACGGGGTTGGCCGGTCAGCGAAACCAATGATACATTCAAGCCATTTAAGAATTGTCAAACAGAGCTATTCTCCCAAAAAGACTGCATAGTGTGGGGAGATAGAGTCGTAATCCCAGAGAAATTGCAACATAGAGTATTAAAAATGTTGCACGATGGACATCCAGGCATCGTGCGGATGAAGGCATTGGCCAGGAGTTACGCATGGTGGCCTGGGTTAGATAAACAAATAGAGACCTGGGTAGCAAAGTGCAGCAAATGCCAGGAGACTCGCTCTACTCCTCCAAAAACTCCCCCAACCCAGTGGGAAATGCCTCGAGGTCCTTGGTCCCGTATCCACATCGATTTTGTGGTACCCACAAAAGGACACACTTTCCTCCTAACACTGGATGCCTATTGAAACTGGCTCGAAGTCCACAAGATGAAAAGCACCACCACAGCGGCGGTCACTAAAAAGCTGAATAAGCTATTAGCTACCCACGGATTGCCGGATGTCCTGGTCTCCAATAATGGCCCCAATTCACTGCCCTGCCGTTCGAACAGTACCTGGCAGATCGGGGCATCCGCCATGCCTTAACATCGCCAGCTTCACCCTGCGGCCAATGGTAGGGCTGAGCGAATGGTTCAATTTGTAAAAAAGACCTTGCACAAAATGGACCACGGCGACATTGACGACAGAATAAACCGGATGCTTCTCCTCCAGCACATAACCCCAAACAGTACCACGAACAAAACCCCAGCTGAACTCCTGATGGGCCGGAAACTTCGCTCGCATCTCGATCGCCTCCACTCAAACTACACGCCGGAACAACCCCCGGGATCCAGCAGCAAGTGTCGGGCATTCCAGGAAGGTGACCTCGTGTTTGCGAAAAACTTCTCGAGCAACCCATTGTGGGTCCCCGCTACCATAACGCAACTTATGCGACCCCAATCCTATCACCTGCAAACTGCAGATGATAAGATGTGGAAACTGCAACATAGACCAACTCCGTTCCAGATTAGCACCTAGTCCTATCTCAGCCCCGGAATCTCTCGCTGGGGGGAGGGGGGAGAACATTGAGGAGGCCGAAGAAGAATTAACAATCGAAACCCAACAGTCTACACAACCAACCAGGGGATACTCACCGTCAGAAGGAGAACCGAGCCAGGGAGTGGCCTCGCCGCGTGACAGCACTGTGATGGAAACGGATCCAGGGAACCCGGAAGACAGCACTGGCGTAAGCAGAGAAAGCAGCCCAGGGCCACAATTTTCAGCATCCAACCCAGCTAGCAGCCCACCGGAACCAGAGCCAGGACAAAAACCGGTGGAACAGCGCAGGTCGAGCAGACAGGTGGAGCAACCTGCCTATTTACGAGAATACGTCATCCCACCCCTCAGATGGAACCTAGGGGGGAGGGGTGTTATGGATTAAGCCAACACAGCGATACAACCCTAAACAGCTTTTACTTTACAGCAGGCTTGTAATCCTGCACTTCTCATTGGCCCGTGAATAGCAAGTTGTGATTGGTCATTTTTGGCCAGTCTGATTGGCTGTTAACGGGCCCCTCTGATTGGACGCTTGCGAAAGCGGTAAACTCAAATCATTGGTTGTTTTGACAGCAGTCAACTCTATAAAAGAGCTGCTGCTGCCCAAGTATTTGCTCTGTTCTTATTTTACAATAAAGAGTTGAAGTCACCGTTTGATGTCTCGTCTCCGTTCCTTGCACCCAGGCCCAGGACATAACACATTGCATGTTACCATTGGTTTAATGAAAGATGATGTAAATCTGACTTACTCATAGTTACAAGTAACGTAAAGGAAACACAGGGATGCAAAAAAATATGTCACCAGGGCATGTTTGTGCCATGTTTAGGTTCAAGTGGGAGCATGACTGCAGACAGAAGTGTTGTCCACTTGAAGGAAAAGAACATTTAGATTTAGAAGATAAAATAAGGGGCAAAGATTAATTCCTGTCTTCCCCTTAGGGTTGTGATCCAAATCAGAATGAATTACGGCTTTTCTAAATCACATATATGAAGAAAAATGGGTCTCTATCTCATATTAGTTTAAGTTCCAGGTACAGTAATAATGCCATCAAAGAGAGCAAACAGTTCTGTTTTCATGAATGGCATTGTATGTAGCATATTTAGATTCTGCATTTCACAACATCTCTGGTAGTATGCCCTCCATTTTCGATTCTTTGATAAAGCCTATGCATGTTCACTGAGATTTTAGTTTTGTTTTATTTAGTATAGCTTACTCGGTTTCCATTGATAAAAGCAGAATATAAACGCAGCCTGACAATGCAGAAAACTAAAGGACACACATCATGAAAAATCAATTTTTATTTTTTTATTATTTTAATTAAAGACTTTCACAGAAGTAAAAGACAAAGAATGAAATGATATAAAGGAAGATAAAGTATAAAAAGTAGTACAAATAGAAAAAGTGTATAAAGGAGTCACTTCTGATCTTTTTTAATAGTAATTACAAATGAATTTATAATCTCTCCCTCTCTTTAAAGTTACATCGTAATTCTGTTCTTCCCATATTCAAGCCTTTTTAATCAACAAGTTCCTTTCCCCTTTACCCCATTTTTAGCAAAAAAAAAAAAAGGCAATAAAAGATTTTCAATCTTCAATAAAAAATACTTGTCTGAATAGTGGTGAAGGTGCTGGCCTAGAAATCAGAAGACTGCCTTAGGCCTGAAAGCCAGTTGTATGACTTTACTTTCTCTCAGCCCAACCCACCTCACAAGGTTGTGGGGAAAATATGTAGAAAAAGGAGTATGATATATGTTTGCTGCCTTGAGTTACTTGTAAAGTAATAAAGACTGATAAAAATCTAATAAGTCACATTCTGCAGTCAGACTTTTGATAACTATAGTTCATGTAGGAATGAACCTGTTTTCCGTGTGTTTCATTATGTTAACTATGAACATAGGAGTTAACGTAAGTTATTTTTGGTTCCTTATGCCCAACACCTTACAAATGCAGAGGGAAAAATTCAAGAATATATTTAATAATATAGTAGCCCGCAATTCCATAGCTCTTTTGCAGTACCAGAGCTTGTGGCTTATTTGAACAGTAAGTATTTTTTGTTCATATTCTTTGAGCAACATTACTTATTTTCTTCTAACAAATTCTGGACAGTTGCTATCCTGGATGGAAACTAATTTGAGTGCTTTAAGAAAGATGAACTTTGGATGGAACTCTTCTATGAGAGAATTGTTGACCTAATGTGTTACTATCATATGGGCTAGTAAGGTGAGGTATATATCTGAACACCTGTCGGTCATGAATTCCAGGAGACATTAAAAGTGCAAGGGTTAGAATTGCCTAATCACAAGCTAGGTAGATGCAAGCAGCATCTTGTATAAGCAGCTCTTATGGACATATTTCAAGGCTTACTGATAACGCAGTAAGTTGCTTTGTTAATGGTATGTTTGCTTTGCCAACCTAGTCATTAGTTGCTAGGGTCTAAAATGAACTTAGACAAAGGTCTATCAATAACATTTACTCAAAGAAATAATAGGAGGCCTCCATGTGAATATGCGGTATACTTCTAGTTTCAGTTGTTGGGAGAAGATTGCTTAAGAGGGCCCAATTGCCTTCCCACTCTATTTGTGAACTTCCTGTTATTTATTGGTTCTTCAGAACACAAATGGATCTTTGGTCCAATCCAACATAACTTCTCTGAGATGGCATCTGCTATGTCCTAACGCGCATACTCGAAATCCCCGCGTGTTGATTGGTCAAGACGCGGGGATTTCGGATTGGCCAAGAA
>BHEV01081133.1:0-12016 GCA_004319985.1 Emydocephalus ijimae
CAAGGAGTGGACTGAGGCTGGAGTCAGTGAATCAAGAGCCACCACACACAGACGGATCCTGGACATGGGCTTCAAATGTCGCATTCCTCTTGTCAAGCCTCTCCTGAACAACAAACAACACCAGAAGCGTCTTACCTGGGCTAAAGAAAAACAGAACTGGTCTGTTGCTGAGTGGTCCAAAGTCCTCTTTTCTGATGAGAGCAACTTTTGCATCTCATTNTTGATTTGGGGAGCCATGTCATCTGCTGTGCTTCATTAAGTCCAGCGTCAACCCAGCCGTCTACCAGGAGATTTTGGAGCATTTTGTTGTGAATTAATAAAAGTACTTGAATAAAGATTATTAAGAGCTTGAAGTCAAGTGCAAGGTTCTGGCCCTGCACTTCTGATTGGCCGATAATAGCGACATCGGATTGGTCCGTTCAGGAGAATCTGATTGGCTATTAACGAGCCTCTCCCATTGGTTAACGGAGCTAGCGCTCCCTGTGTTTTCATTGGTTAAATACTCAAGAGCTTGCCCATATAAAGGGGGCCGTTGCGGCCATAGAGCTGAGCTGTTACACATGTAAATAAAGAGTTTGAAGTTCACTGTTCACTGGCTCGTCTCCTCCTTAGCGCCCATGCACAGAACATAACACATTTCATGCTTCCTTCCACAGACAAGCTTTATGGGGATACTGACTTCATTTTCCAGCAGGACCTGGCATCTGCCCACACTGCCAAAAGCACCAAAACCTGGTTCAATGACCGTGGGATTACTGTGCTTGATTGGCCAGCAAACTCTCCTGACCTGAACCCCATAGAGAATTTATGGAGCATTGCCAACAGAAAGATGAGAGACATGAAACTGAATACAATGCAGAAGAGCTGAAGGCCGCTATTGAAGCGTCCTGGTCTTCCATAACACCTCAGCAGTGCCACAGGCTGATAGCTTCCATGCCACGCCACATTGAGGCAGTAATTGTTGCAAAAGGCGCCCAAACCAAGTACTGAGTACATATGCATGCTTATACTTTTCAGAGGTCCGATATTATTCTATGTACAATCCTTGTTTTATTGGTTGCATGTAATATTCTAATTTTCTGAGATTGTGGATTTGGGGTTTTCATGAGCTATAAGCCATCATCATCACAATTATGACAAATCAGGGCTTGAACTATCTTGCTTTGCATGTAATGAGTCTATCTCATATATTAGTTTCACTTTTTAAGTTGCATTACTGAAATAAATGAACTTTTGCATGATTTTTCGAGTTTTACCAGTATGTATGGCCAAATTGCAGAAGGGCCTTGTCTAATGAAAAAACATGCAGCATTAATATTTTGCCTTCTTTGAGTACTTTTTATTTGTTTGCTTATATTTCAGTTCACTTGATTTATATTTATGTTTTCTCTCTTGCTCAGACATTATGAACAAGAAAGAAAAATGCTACAATTCTTCAACTGTTCCTGAAGTTAGTGCCCATCATACTATGTTTCCTGTTTCTCTCCAATCACCATATGTACAAGAAGAAACCATGGCATTTAGTTCATGAGAGAACATGTCACACTGGAAAGCCTAAATCCATAACAAGTCTCTCAATACAATTAATTGAAGATGCATATTCTCTTTAGAGAAAGAAGCTGGCCTAGTCATTGCAACAAATCCAATGTTCTCACATGGATGACTCTGGTTCAGTATCATGCTGCCAAATTCCCTTTATCAGAATTTTACTCCTGCCCTGCTTAAGATTTACCATTAAGGGACACTACTGTGTCCCTTAATGCTGTGGTATCTTTACTTGACTATTCCCCAGGCAGCATCTCTTTGCCTGTCTCCCAAGGTCTTCCCCACATATCATTACAATACCATAGTCATTTATATGCACCTGCTATCTTTGGCCCTTAAGCATTTATGTATTTATATCCAATAATTGTATGATAGGAAACATTTAAAATGTAAGATTTCACTTTTGAAATGAAGCCTATCTTTGTATTCAATGCTTGATTTGTAGCTGCCTGTGTTTCACTCAATATACCAGAACAAGTGATATACAATGCATTATTTATCTTAATTATGGCCAGCTCTTGCTTGATTTATTAATTTGCTTTATGGCAGCCAGCATTCTGCTAACGGTCTATAGATAGAAATATTTAAATATTATTCACCCTAAACCTTGTGCATTAAAATCAACTGCATAATAATATTCATTTGTAATTACCTTTGTTAATTTATCATCGGCGTTGTAGCTCTGCTATTCTGAATCTCTCATTAATTTAATGTCTGACTTTCCAATTATGCTGTGATTAAGTTTTCTGTAAGTTTATTTGGGCTTGGCTGTTTGCAGTGGGGAAAATCATTACTAATTATGTATTGTGCTCATTCCACATTTGCCCATCATGACTTTGAATTACATTTGTCACTTTAAACCTGGTTTTTAGAAGGATTTATATCGTAAGTAAAATTAATATTCCAGATGGAAGGTTGTGTAGTTATTTCAGTTAATGAATTTCAAATTGACATTAAAAGGTAGGAAGCTGTATACATGTTTTTGCGGGGGGGGGGGAGCGGAAGTGCTACTGTTCCTTCCTATACTCATTTGGGCTGCCTCAGATCTATCATTTGCCTGGTAAATTATTTCAGCAGAAAACACTGGCAATGAATATGAGTGCAACTGTCTTAATTTAGAAGGGGAGAAGAGACTGCATGAAAAACAGGTTGTTTTCTATAGATTCTCATTTTTTAACCCAGTTTCATCCAGCTTTCACGTGTCTTGATTCAGAGAATAGATTCCGACAAAGATATAAATCTCAACAGAAAGTATATAGATGCATGTGAAAAATTGCTGCGTAGCAATTGAATCTTCTAGGCTCCATTATTTACTCCAACTTCAATTTGTCCTATTCAGGAAATTCTTTGTAGCTTTCTCTCTGAACAATAAACAAATCAATTCATGTGAAAACATACCAACTGATATTTTTTAAATTTTCTTTGTGTATAATATTTATCAGTTCAGTAACACAGAATGGGCTCTAAACAGCCTGGTCATTTGCAATTTTGTTTCATGGCATGGAATGTTTAGTCAAATATGAGAAAGTTTATGGCAGGCCTTTACTTTGATAAAAAGGACACTTTCAAAATCCAGATAACCACTATGTAAATTAACTTCACAGAAATCTGTGCAAAGTCTAACTGCAATGTTGGGAAAGAGATGAAGGAGATGCTGTTTCATTGAACATGCTGATTTTATAAATTGCCCATTCTTCTAAATGATTGCAATAATAATAATGATTATGTTCTGTCAAATTGGAATTGACTTATAGAGAATTTTTCTCCAGGACAGTTTGCCCCAACATGATCCTTCATATCTTCCTGTGATACACTCATTGCCGCTGTAACTGAGTCCGTCCAGGTTGTTGCTAGTTGTCTCTTTTCATTTTTATTCCACTTTTGCCAAATATAGTTTTCTCCAGAAAGTTAAGTATGTGCTTCATGTATCCAAATTATATTAATAATGGTGTCTCAAATAAGAACTCTGTTAATTTGGTCTAAGTTCCATTTGCTTGCTCTATTGGCTACCGAGATATTCTTAGGAGTCTTCTTCAACACCATAGTTCATAAGCATTAATTCTTTTTCGATTCTGCTTCTTCAGAGTTCAACTTTACCTCTTGGAACATCCATTGCCTACACAATTCTAATCTTTGTAACTATACACACATAACATGATCTTTTCCAAAGCATTCTACCAAGTGCTAGTCTGTGGCATGTTTCTGGACTGATGGTTTTGTTACCATTGATAGTAAAAGGCAGAAACTTCAATATATTCATTGTCAATTCTAAGATTGGTTACTATTTTTGCTACCATCAGACTGGTTTTTTTATATTTAATCTTAGTGCCATTTTTCTATGAGCTCATCAATTGTTATTACTGGAGTTTCCAGATCATTTGCATTTTCAGCTGTTAGAGTATGTAATCAGTATGGCCCAAATTATTAATATTTCTTCCTCCAATTTCAAATTCCCCTTTTTACATTCTCTTTCTTCCATCCCCCTCCCTTGATCCTGACCCTCTCACCCTCCTCTTCAGCCTGCTCCTCACTCTCTCATCGTCACCCCCACCCTAAATCTAACCCAAACTCTCATCACTCATCCCTCTGAAAGGGGTTTACAAAAGGAGGGAAACTTCCCAAGAGTCCAGGAGCTCCACTGAAGGGTAGCTTATCTCTAGGAAGGCATCTTCCCTCTGATAATTGACGTAACCAACCCTCTAGCCTGCAAGGATAAAGGCCTCCCTTCTCCTCCTATCAGAGGGCACCTGCTCCCCACCTTTGTGATCTACACCTGTGCCACAGAAAGGTATCTAGGAAGCTATCAAACTGATCACTAAAGCTAAAAAAAATGTCATTTTTTTGCAAGGTAGTCATAGCACTTTAGATATGGATCATCTCTTGCTTTAGATCAAGGATGTCAAACTCAAGGCCCTATGGGCCACACTCACTCGGCTGTGACCACCCTGGCCATGCCCCTCCCCCTCTCCGCCCCCCCAGAGGACAGCCACAATGCTGATCCAGCCCTCAATGAAATTGAGTTTGACACCCCTGATCTATAATGTCTCTTGTTTCTTGACCTTTTCTAAAATCAGTTTGAATTTTTTAAAGATTTCCCTATCCAGGGATAGGGAAGGGCTCAACTCTGGATGATTGGAGTTGGATGATTGGATCATTGTTGGATGAATCTAAGCATTATTTTGTTAGCATAGAAATTAAATGTTAAGTGTTCTTTCTTTGGTATTGTCCACAGGTGTGTACACTGACTCTTCCAATCTGTTTGTCACTATATTGTTCTCCACATTGCTGGCATAGTTTGGTTACAACCTTTAGAAATTATTCTATTACCTACGATATTTCTGCAGGTATTCTATCAATTATTGTACCCTTTCAACTTTTTCACATTCATCTTTAACAACTTATTTAATTACATTCCACAGTTCTTCTGGCTCCTTATCAATAAAGTTCAGGACCTTAAAATGATGTTTAAGGTCAATGTTCTGCTTGAGGCTACATGCTCAACAACATACTATGGGAACAAGATAATATTATGGAAACTAGTTGGTTTTCTTCTTCCATTTTGACTTGATCTGGAATTTGTTCATGAGCAGTTCATGATCTGATCCTCAATGAATTCTCTACTGTTATATCTATGCCTTTTCATCTTCTGGTTTTGATGTAATCAGTTTGATTTCTGGGAAGTATTAGAATCTAAACTTGGATAATATTCATATTAAAAGTCATAATTCAATCTAATTGATATTATTTGATCACAAACTACTTTGAACTTTTTCAGGTTCAGGCTTATATAACAATTTCATGCTGCTACTTTGTCTTTGAAGTTTCGAATTTTCTTTTTCTTTATATCTCAAAGATGCTTTTTCAAAAAACAACTGGACTGTTTTTTCCTTGAGGAAGAAGAACAAAATATTTTGCTTCTTATCCAAGAAACTTCATCAGTTGTGATGGTGTGGGGGAGAGTGGAATGGAAAGATAGATACTGACAGTTTAGACCAGGGGTGTCCAATCTTGGCAACGTTAAGACTTGTGGACTTCAACTCCCAGAAGCTGGCTGAGGAATTCTGGGAGTTGAAGTCCACAAGTCTTACAGTTGCCAAGGTTGGACACCCCTGGTTTAGACTGTCTCAACCGTCATTACCTATCATTCCATCCTCCCAGCCAGGGATGGATTTCAAAAATTTTAGCAAAGGGTTCTCTGCCTGGTTGCTGAGTGGGCATGGCCATGGTAGGCGTGGCCTATTCAGGCTCCTGCACCACAGCCAGGAGGGGGAGGGGTATATTTGCCTGCCCTGGGCTTTGGAGGCTTTGCTTGAGCTTCAGGAGGGCAAAAGTGTCCTCCCCAAGCTCCGGAGGCCTTCTGGAAGCCAGAAACAGGCCCATTTCTGGCCTTCCTAAACTTCCAGGAGGCCCGTTTTTCACCCTCCCCAAGTCTCTGCACGCACCCTGCATTTACCTACATCCAAAGCAGGCCATGTAGGGACTCCTGGGAGGGGAGGGGGGGCGGGGTGGGGCCAGCCAGGAGTGGGATTTGGGGATACTCCGAACTGCACAGAATCTTAGCTAGGGGCTCTCCTGAACCCTTGCAAACTGCCAGCAGCCCAACTCTGCTCCCAGCCATCAGAACTGATGAAGTTCTTGGATGAGAAACAAAACATTTTGTTCTTCATCCTCAAAGAAATAACAGTCCTGTTCCCTTTTTAAAAGCACCATTATGATCTAGATGTCTGAGAATCTCCGACTTTTTCTTCATAGCAACATCAGCAACTACAGATTCCTTTAATTTAAACATTATTAATACAGTGAAAGATTCTCAGCAGCATGTTGACTTTTCATAATCCTGCGTTATATAGTCAATTATTTTACCATGTTGTTATCATGATAAAATACAGGAGTAGTTAAACATTGCCTTCTCCATGCAGCATAAACAATTTCCTGTTATCGCTAAAGTAATCATCTGCTTCTAGCATCTTCTTATTTTGTTGCTACCCAATATAGGTGTCTACTTGCTTTAACTGGGGTAACGTTTCCTTCTTGGCTAATATATACTGTAGATATTTGTTTGTGTGCCGGTTGTGACTTTTCCTGGATCATGATTCCCTGCACTCTGTTACTCAAGCCCTGGTCATCTCTCATCTGGACTACTGCCATGTGCAGGACTGGGACTGCAACAGGACTACTTTTGAAATCCATTTGAAAGCTTCAACTAGTGCAAAGTACAGCTCTTCTACTATCCAGAGTAGTCCTTGGAGTTCCTAGGATGACCCATATTACATTTCTGCTCTGCAAACTTCACTGGCTATTGGTCTGTTCCCAAGTGCAGTTCATTGATTATGACCTTTAAAGCCCTTAATTGTATAGGTCCAGGCTACCTGATGAACTGGCTTGATCTGTTCGAACAAGCCCATCTGATTTGTGCCAACATAGAAGTCCTACTTCAGATCCTGTCAGTCAAAGAATTCAAACTATTGACATCCAGAAGAGCCTGCAGCTCCCACCCTTTGGAACACCTTACCCTCTAAGGTAAGACATGCCCCTACCTGCCTATTCCTACACAAGAACCTAAAACCTGACTTGTTTGGCCTTGGGACCAAATGGGGGAGTTTCATGCTGGAGGTGGTTGCTGGATTGATGGCAGATCCTATCTCCTCCAATTTGTGCTCTGCTCTTCACCTGTCCATCTTTTTTGTTACCAAATTGATGTATTCTAAATTTGTTCTTTTGCATTGTTTATTTGATTGTACTATTATTTTACTTCTGTTCTTTTTATATTCTCCTTTCATTTTCTTCCTTGTTTATTACTGTAAGCTGCCTAGGATAGCCCCATGGCAAGATAGGTGGCAAATAAATTTAACAAATAAATAAACATCATTGCCTTATATATTTATTTGTTTGTTTATCCCATCTTTATTATTTTTTGCAAATAGTTCAAGGTGGCAAACATATTTAATACACTTTCCTCCCCCTATTTTCCCCATAACAAATGTGAAAGATGGGTTGGGCTGAGAGAAGGTGACTGGGTCAAAGTTGCCTAGCTATCTTTCATGGAAACTCAGATTCCTGGTTTGCAGCCAGATGCCTTCACCACTAGATCATTTTTCTCATTCCTCCTACCCCAATGAGGTCGCACTGAGGACCTGGGAGAAATAATAGTAATATCATCAGTAATAATATCAGGATTACAGGTAGTCCTCGACTTACAATAGTTCATTTAGTGACTGTTCAAAGTTACAATGGCACTGAAAAATGTGATTTAATTACCATTTTTCACAGTTTTGATCTTTGCAGCATCCCCATGATCATGTGATCAAAATCCAGATACTTGACAATTGGTTCATATTTATGACTGTTGCTCTCTCCCAAGATCATATGATCCCCTTTTGAAAAGCAAAGTCAATGGCAAAGCCAGATTAATTTAGCAGCTAGATTACTATCTTACCAACTGCAATGATTCACTTAATAATTGTGGCAAGAAAGGTTGTAAAAATGTAAAAAGTGGTAAAAAAAAATTCACTTAACAAATGTCTCATATAACAACAGATATTTTAGGCTCAACTGTAGATAAGTCAAAGACTTTTCCAGATTATTAAGTAGGAAACTGGAAGTTAAAGTTCATATCCAGCAGATATATTGGATGATGCTCTATAATTAAGTTGGGTAATGTCACAAATTGTGCATACTGAAGGTTTTATTCTCTGTGCATCCAGGCTTTACCTTGGCCTTTTAGAAGTAAATCCATAAATACTGTTTATAAATCCAGAAATACTAAAATGCCTGGAACTAACAAAATATTCCATTCATTATCTTGGTCTTGTATTACCTTATGAATATTGCACCTTGTTATCCAGTGTACTGAAGAAGCCCTTGGCCATTTTTTACATCAGAAGTTTCTCAGAGTAGATTTATAAATCACAATCATTTCATACCAGATTTATGGAATATTCTCGAGGGGTTCAAATTACTTTCATCAGTCAGAAGAGGTACTTTTTTAGAAGCTGCATTAGAAGATTATAAATGGTCAATACAGGAGGGAGGCATACTTGTTAGCTAACCATGAATCTCTCTAGTTAGTACTTGAGTCAAACATAACATAGTGGTTGGGAGTTTACCTATTCATTCTATGGCTTTGTTTCCTTTTCCACCCATACAATTGTTATGCCACCTCGACTCTCCGTGGAAGAGCCACTGCATAGATTCTTTTTTCATCAAATTGCATTTTGTGTGCAGAGACTAAGATAATGTTGTTTGGCCAGAATTGTGTCCTTTGGTGTAATACCTTGTGAAAGAGACAGAAGATATTAGATAGGTAATAAATAGCTGTGTGTATTCCTAACACCCAAGGAGAAATCAGTCTTATACTTTTTTTTCAAAAATTCACATTGTATTGTTTATTAACATATTATCTATACATGTAATCATGTACATATGTACTCAGATTTGAGACCCGCTGAATTATTATTTATTTGGACTTATATTTTTCCATATAAGAATGCAGAAATGAAGGTATTTCTATCCATATTATGCATTTCAATTAATACAAAATTAGCTATTCTGCCTAAAGATAAAGCTACCATTGCTAATGCAATAAGAAAGAGATCAAAAAGATTTTAAATCTAATTTAATAATTTGGTCTGTTAATAACTGATGGATTGAATAAACAATCTGAATCCATTGTTGGTTCAGATTATTGAACTGTTATTTCCCCTCTCCTAATTGAATTTATTTATTTAAAACATTAAAATATTGCTGCATGAGTGATAGCAAACAGAAATAAAAATATAATTATAATCAGGAACAACAATATTCAGCAAAAATAAAATCAGTAAAACTCCTTCCCTACCTTTAAAGTTTTGTGTTAAATTTTTGTTTATAGACTGCAATTCTTTGCATTGTACCTTGGCTGAAAAATGAGAAAATATTTACTTAATATAACGTGGCTAAAAATTGGCAAACATGTACAATAATCATTAATAGTATTTAAAATGTTTCCATTTCCCTTGGGCTTCAATAACTGAAAAGAAGAAACACCGGCACCAATAAGTACATAACCTATAGGCGTCAAAGATTTTAGTCCTGTATTTCTATTTACATGGACACGAAATGCCACTTTTCACTAAAAGCTCAGATGATTTCTCTGGCTATCACTTCTCCTACTCAGAGATTCAAAACACCTTCCAGGAGCTCTAAAATTGAGGTCAAGGCACTGACATAACTCTTTTATAAAGCAAAGCTAAGCCCATGATTCAGTTTTTCTAAATGTAAAATATTTCAATCCAAATTGTAAGGGCACCATTTCAGTTGTGTAAGAGAATCCGCTTTCACAAATTTCTCCAAGGAGTTTCTTTAGTTGAGAGCACATAATTCCAGTAAAGCATAAATTGTTTATTACAATTACTGGAGACAGCAGAAGCAAATGTAAAAGTTGGTAGGAGTGTAATCCCTCTCCTTTTTTTAAGTGTATGGCATACATAGCCTGGGTGCACCGTGGATAGCGTGCATGTGTGAACAAATCCTCGATCTCATCTTCTGCAATAGTTTGAATTCAATTTGCGGAATACAAATGAAAGAACCCTTTTCCAACAGTGACCACAACATGATTGACTTTTGTCTCAACATACATCCACACAAAAATCATAACAATGACGGAATCCCCAATTATAACTTCAAAAAAGGCAACTATGATCTTATAAACAACAATCTCTCATCCCTTGATTGGCAATTTCTATTCTCTGGATGCAATACTGTAGAACAGTGGTCCCCAACCTTTTTGTGTACCAGGGACCAGTTTCACGCAGAAACACTTTTTCAAGGACCGGGGCGGGGGGGGGGAACGAAATGAAGAAACGAAGGCAGGCAGGCAGAACGGAGCACTGGAGTGAACCGCGGGCAGCGGGGTGGGGGTGAACGGGCGCTTCGGAGGAGCTGCGCAGACAGGAAAAGCCACCCTGCCAGCTTCTTTGAAGCAGTTTCTTCCTGGGCTGGTGGAGGAGCGAGAGAGCGACTGAGAGAGGAACGAGGCAGACACCTGAGAGATGAGGCTGAGGGAGGGAGGGAGATACCTGAGGGATGAGGCTGAGGGAGGGAGGGCCGAGAGGCGGGGCTTCTCAGCCATCCTGCAGGGACTTGCCCTGAGCCGCGGAGACAGCCGTGGGCTGCCACCACCCAGCGCTCAGTTTTGAAGGCGCTCCTCAGCCGGGCACAGTTGCTGAATCTGCAGCTGAAACCCTCCATTTTAAATGTCCCAATAGAAGAGAATATCTGTCGCTCAGGGTTGCAGTGAGGAGGCATTGGCGCTCCCTGAACTTGGTGGTTTGTTGGCAGAAATATTATTACCCGACTAGGTAACAACATCAGATGTTACCTAGTCAGGTAATGAAACGTCTGCAAGCAAACCACCAAACTTGGACTCCTCCCCCCCCCGGTCCTTGAAAAAGTGTTTCTGTGTGAAACTGGTCCCTGGTACAAAAAAGGTTGGGGACCACTGATCTAATACATATCGATTTTACAGAAGACAATGTTGAAAAAGCACTACCCAATACCCCAAACTATCTCTATTGGACCGGACGGAATATGTGCCTACTTCTTAAAAAAGCTTTCCACTGCCATAACTGAACCTCTAAGCATAATATTTGAAAAATCTTTCAGGACCAGCTCCTTGCCAAAACTATGGTCACAAGCCACGGTCATCCCCATCTTCAAAAAGAGAGATCCCAGCCTAGTTGAAAATTACAGACCAATCTCTTTATGCTGTGTCACCTGTAAAGTCATGGGATCAATTATTAACCAATCCATCATCCTCCACTTTAAAAAAAAACAACCTACTCTCTAATAAACAATTTGGTTTAGGAAAAAATTATCATGTAATCTGCAACTCTTACAGTGCAAAAACATATGGACTATACAACTCGATCAGGGCAAAGCAATAGACGCAATCTACATAGACTTCTGTAAAGCTTTTGATTCAGTGGTACACGACAAACTACTACTAAAACTAAAATCTTATGGACACCTGCATAACTGGACAGAAGCATTCCTGTCAAACAGACAACAAATGGTCAAAATTGGGAGCGTCCTATCAAATTCTGTACCTGTCAACAGTGGTGTCCCCCCAGTGTTCTAGGGCCAACTCTTTTCATACTCTACAAAAATGACCTCCGTGATCATATCAAGAGCAACTGCGTTCTCTTCGCTGATGATGCAAAGCTATTCAACATCAAGGACAATACTGCTACCCTTCAAAAAGATCTTGACTATGTATCAGAATGGTCAAACAAATGGCAACTTCAAATCTCAACAAATAAATGCTCTGTCCTACATATTGGCAAAAAAAATCAGAAAATAAAATACAAGCTAAATAGCCAAGACCTTGTTGATGATCCAAACTCTGTCAAGGATCTTTTTTTTTTTAAACAAATTTTATTGATTTTAAAGACAAACAAACCATCATTAACCATTAAATACATAAAACCTCTTT
>BHEV01081134.1:0-34858 GCA_004319985.1 Emydocephalus ijimae
TCCCTCCCTCCCTCCTCCCTCCCTTCCTTCCTTACATTTTTTTAAATAAAACCATCCTGACTACCAAGAAAACTTACAGCAAGAAATTTTGAGATTCAGGCATCCAGAACAATCACAACGGACAAAAAGAAGAAAAAATTAAATTTAACTCAAAATATTCTAAAAGAAAAAAGAAAATAGACATGAATAAAAGGAATAACAGGCCATAAACTTTCTATTTTTTATTCTGTAAAGTACCCAGAGTCATACAGGAATAAAAGAAAATATTTATAGCTCAGGGTTGAACTGTGGTGTCCTTGGTGCTCTAGGGGCTTGGTTGTTTTCTTACACATGCTTCATGACTCAACTGGGTAACATCACCAATGCTAGCCTCTTGTACATAAACAAACAGAGAGCAAATCTCAGTGATATATTACCTGGTTGGGTAATTAAACATCTGCAAGAAAACAACCAAGCTCAGAGAACAACAAGGTCTCCACAAAGCTAGAAGAATTGGCAGTCTGTGCAGGACCAGTGAGCTGAATCAATCTGACCTAAAACAGAGTCACCCAAGATTGAATAGATTTATATTCCTAAGAAGATACCAAAGTAGAGTCAAACAAGCGAGCAGATTCTGTAGAAGTTCTCTATCCGCTGATAGTACCTTGACAGCAAAACCGAGATCTGTTCAAGTAACCTTCAGCTTTTGTTTAACTTGTACCTACTTTCACTTCCCAGCCTTGAACAGCGGAATCTCTCACTGGAGACTGAAATGATGAACCTCCATGATGAATTGGATCAAGAGAAGAAGAAGTTTACGATGGTCGAAATCAAAATGCGCAATGCCGAGCGAGCCAAAGATGACGCGGAAAAACGGAACGACATGTTGCAGAAGGAGATGGAGCAGTTTTTCTCAACGTTTGGGGAACTGACCGTTGAGCCGCGTAGGACAGAGCGAGGGAACACCATATGGATTCAGTGAGGGCTGTTCCTGCCCCTGAAGAAGACTGTGGGATTCTGGGAAGAGGATAGCTGTGGTATTTTATTGCATTGTTTCTCAACCTTGGTGACTTGAAGGTGCGTGGACTTCAACTCCCAGAATTCCCTAGTCAGCATAGCTAAGGCAAAGAATTCTGGGAGTTGAAGTCCACGCACCTTCAAGTCACCAAGGTTGAGAACACTGTTTTATCGTAACAGGTGGCTGGTCACCTGACTGAGGCTAGAACTCAATGTAATGTTACGAGACCTCCAGAGACTCTTCATAACTGCATCAACCCACCATGCGTCTGCAAGTTGCTTCTCAGTTGATAAATCTTTACTCTTCAATCCATCATCATGCTACTGTTGTGTGTTACAGCAGGCTTTGGGCATCTAGATTTTGAATAGGTTATGTGGGACAGGGAGGGGCAGTACGATAGAAAGAAGCAAAAGATTATTTTAATGCAAGTCTTATATTTAAGCTGTCAGATGTTAACTTCATTGCAATCCAGCTTTTCTCCCTTGCACTTAACATAGTAAGCTATTTTTGGCCTTGTGTTATAATCAGCTAATTTTGTATATTATTTCCCCCTCCCCCCTTCGGTTGCCCCATCACTGCAAAATTAATTATATAATATATATATATATATATATATATGTATATATATATATATATATATATATNATATATATATATATATATGTATAATATATGCAAAGACACACACAAGTCTGTGTCTTTGTGTGTGTATATATATATAAGATGTTAGCTATTAAAACAAGCGGGAAAAAAAGTATTGTGTGATTGTGCTGTTTATGCCAATTGAGTTGCCCATGACCAAAAAGAAAAGAAGGAAAAAAATGTAAATAATTTTATAAATATAGAACATGAGCATCGACTATGTTTGTTTTATTTTCCCTTTTTTTTCTTTGCATTTCTAATATTTCGTTTATAGCTGTCAATCCTGACCTGTGCACTTGCATCTTCAAAAATCTCTCCTATGGTCACTTCAGGGGTGGGATTCAGCCGGTGAGGACTGGTTCGGGCAAACCGGTAGTTCCGGTGATCAGTTGGCCCCGCCCACCTGCCCCGCCCTAGTCTGTCCTTTATTTCCATGTTCTGAAGCCCAGCTGATTCACGCAACATAGCGGATTGCTGCGCTTCAGCTGTTTTACTCACCAGGGCTGCAGCAAAAGGTACATTTTAGCTGCAAATGGCTGTTTTTAAAATGCTGCGCATGCGCTCACCAAACTAGTTGTTACACTGGTTGAATCTCAGCACTGGGTCACTAGAATAGAATAGAATAGAATAGAATAGAATAGAATAGAATAGAATAGAACAGAGCAAAGAATCATACCCAGAGAGAAATCATCCAGATGCCCTAAGCTTTATGGTCTCCCCAAGATACACAAAGAAGGAACCCCACTTAGACCAATAGTCAGCTCACCTCTACTAAACCTAGCCAAATTTCTGGCCAAACAACTACAGCCCTATGCAGAATCCATCAACTCACACGTAAGAAACTCATTCCAATTCATCGAGATCATAAAGAAACAAAACTTACAACCCAGCAACCTACTAGTGAGCTTCGATGTCATATCCCTCTTCACCCAAGTGCCTATAAAAGAAGCCTTGACAGCCATNTAACTCAAAATACAATTCACCATGGGAACAGAAGCTAACAATCAATTTCCTTTCCTAGTTGTCTTAGTATACAAAAAATCCAATGGCTCCCTAGGACACACCATCTACCAGAAGAAAACACATACAAACCACTATCTACACGCATTCTCACACCACCACCCAGCACAGATCAATTCCATAGCCGAGACAGTCATCTCCAGAACAAAATGCTTAGCCAACAAACAACACCTAAAAACTGAACTACACACTTTCACTAGTGTACTAACAGCCAATGGATTCCAAAGAAAGAAGATTACCCATCCAATCCAAAAAGAAACCCCAACCAAAATCCAAGACAGAGAACAAGAGAACCTTCCTTGTATATGGGAGGAGGCAAAGCCCTCCTCCCATATATAAAAGGCACTACAGACAAAATCAGCAAGATCCTCGAAAAACACAACATTAAAACAGCATTNGAACTCAATCAAAAAAGAAGAACTGACCTCTTCCCTGGTCCAACACCTCAATGCCACAGGACATGAGATTGACTTTAAAAATACCAGAACTATCACCAAAACCGAACACTTCAACAACAGTATAATCAGAGAAACCATAGAGATAGAACGAATACGCATGAATAAACAAGATGATACCTCCTGCCTACCAGCCATTTGGAAACCTGCCCTCATGAACAGACGAGTACCTAACATGAAGAATGACACCAGACCCACACCCCTGAGAGCCACACAAGATGCCACCACCACACTTCCACGTAGAAAGCAGACGCACACCCACACAGAAGATGAGACATGACCATGGACCAGAAGCCGTACTGCAGCTGCATCACTACCCGCTTCAAACCCCTCCAACCCATACATGAAGCGAATGGACGCCCACCATGAAGATGTGGCATGACCACGAAGCCAAACAACAGGATCACAGCTCACCGGCTCAAATCCCCTGGCAACTAAGACTAACCTGAGCACAACCAGGCCCCCACCTGAACAGAACGCAACCCCAGCCAATCAGAACACAGCCAACCCCCCAACCAATCAGAACACAGCCAAACCCCCAACCAATGAGAACACACCCCCACTAGCAGTTAAAAGGAAGAAGCAGCTGCAAGCGCATATTACTCTGAGAAGCACAAAGCTGAAGACACAAGCCTGAAGATGACGAATGAGACTTCATCGAACATCACCTAGATACTTCCAATTTTATGCGGGAGAAAACCCGAATAACCAAAGATACATACATACATACATACAAACATACATACGTGTGTGTGTGTGTGTGTGTGTTTGTGTGTTTTCTTAAGTTTTTGCGGGTACTTACATGTATGGTATTCAGCTTTGTTCGGGTATTTTCCAACAAATAAATTCCAACCAGCTAAACACCTCATGGAAGGAACAGAACACTGCTTAACCAACACATATTTCATATACAAAGGACAAAGATACAAGCAAATTGAAGGAGCCCCTATAGGATCACAACTGTCACCCATCATTGCAAACCTGTTCATGGAAGAATTCGAATCCAGAGCCCTGGCTAATGCCACCCACAAACTCAAACTATGGTTAAGATACATCAATGACACATTTGTGATTTGGCCCCATGGAAAAGAAAACCTAAAATATTTCCCAACACACCTAAACAGCACACCCCTCAAAATCAAGTTCACCATGGAAATGGAAACAAACAAACAACTACCATTCCTAGATGTACTAATCTACAAAAAAAAACACCAGATGGCACACTAGGACACACCATATACCAGAAGAAAACACACCAACCGCAACCTCAACGCCCAATCCCACCACCACCCAGCACAGATAAGCTCTGTGGCCAAAACACTAATTGCTAGAACCAAATGCCTAGCAGACAAGACACACATAAAGACTGAACTATGCACCCTGACTAAAGTACTGACAGCCAACGGCTTCCACAAAAGCAAAATCACCAGCTTGATCCACAAAAACACACTGAGACATAATAGAGACCCAGAAGATGAACAGACCTGTGGAACAGCTGTCCTGCCTTACATAAGAGGTACTACAGACAAAAGCAGTAAGATACTACACAGGCATCACATCAAAACAGACAGAAAAATAGCAGCCATCCTTAGAAATCCCAAAGATAAAATTGACCTGGAAAACCAAGGCATATACGAAGTCCCCTGTGCATCATGCCCTGCCACATACATTGGACAGACCAATAGAAGAATTAGTAACTGCCCGGATGAACACAAAAATGCAGTTAAAAAAGCTGGAACACACTTCCTCACTAGTCCAACACATGAAAGCCACAGGTCATAGCATCAACTTCAATGTCACCAAAACCCTAGCCACCATAGAAAACCCCAGCCACAGAATTACCAGAGAAGCCATAGAGATTGAAAAAAGACCTGAAAGCATGAATAGAAGAGATGATTCCACCAGACTGTCAAACAAAAAAATCTCCACACCACTCACAAACAAAAAATCTCCACCTGCACTCACAAACAAAAAAATCTCCACACCACTAGCCAGGCACACACCTGGGCACAAACAGATCCCTCCTGATACCTCCAGCTCAAACACACCCCAACCAGGCACCCAGATGAAACCTAGCTTCCTAACAAATGATAGCCGTCCATTTACTCGAAGCCAAGCTGCACGAAAAGCTTCCAATACAGGAACACAATGTTGCCAGCCAATCAAGACACAAAAAGAGCCACAAAACAGACAAAAGATGTTAGAAACATCAATCAAGCAGAACACAGCAAACTCCAAGACCAATAAACACAGAGCAAGACTCCCAACCAATCAGGATGAAGAAAAAACTATTCTGGCACAGCAGTAGGCTAGCCCCAAATTTAAAACTGAAACAACTGTAAAAGTTTGACTCACAGATGAACACAATACAGAAGCCTGATGATGGCAGATGAGATTCTGCCAAAACTTTGCTACAACTTTAAAAGCACAACTACAATGACGTGGGAAAATACCCGAACAAAGCTGAATACCATACATGTAAGTACCTGCAAAAACTTAAGAAAACACACACACACACACACACATATATTCTGTATGTTAAGTTTGAAGAATAGCAGCATGAGTGTCTACAACTATGTAGTGCCAAGGGCTGAGACGATGCTACAGAAACCAACCTTGGAGCTAAATTGCCCATTTTTCTGCTTTTTTTCGTAGCCCTCTCTCCATGGCAAACTAGCTGCAATGTGGGCACAGAGCCAGCATGGCGCTGTAACATGAATGACTCACCAGATGGCATCCTTGATTAACCACATCCGAGTTCTGCCAACCTAGCAGTTTAAAGTATATAAAAAGTGCAAGTAGAAAAATAGGAACCACTTTGATGGGACAGTAACAGCATTCCATGTGTCTTTGGCATTTAGTCATACTGGCCACATGACCACAGAGACGTCTTCGGACCATGCTGGCTCTTTGACTTTGTAATGGAGATGAGCGCTACCCTCTAGAGCCAGAAACAGTTAGCACGTATGTGTGAGGGGAACTTTTACCTTCACCTTTCATTCCTGATCGCTGCCCGCTGGGACATAAACCTTTTGTGTGTTTTCACACTGGTGAAAATACCATTGAGAACTTTCACATGGAGTAAACTTTAACCATTTTTCCACTTCCCTATCTGCAGGTCATCCTCAACGTATGACCACAATTGAGCCCAACATTTCTATCACAAAGTTATTGAGTTTTGCCCCGTTTTATGAGGGCTTTTTTGCCACCGTTGTTCAGTGAATCACTGCAGTAGTTAAGTTAGTAACACAGTTTTTAAGTTTTTGACTTTGTCATCAGAAGTTCACAAAAGGGGATCCCATGACCCTGGGGCACTGCAGTCATCATAAACATGAGTCAGTTGCCAATCATCTGAAATTTGATCAGGTGATTATGAAGCTGCTGCAACAATTGCACCAAAAATGCCCGTAAGTCATTGTTTTCAGTGCCGTTGTAACATCCAATGATCACACAATAAATGGTTATAAGTAGAGGACTACCTATATAGAGGACATTTCCAAGCTGCTTTAGACCTACAAAAATATATTTATGTGTCTAATATAGGTATAGGCAGATTCTGGCTAAAAACAAAAAGTTTATTTAAAGACCAAAGCTTTTAAAAAGTAGGCTGGGTTCGACAACTAAAGGAAAACAAAAAAGAGGACTTGGGTGATGTACTTGTTCTTTGAAGATCTTCCTCGCTCTCAGGCTTTTAACAGATCACTGGACAGCTTGTGAATGTTCCTTAATTTCCTGCACTAAACATAAAATAATTTAGAAAATAGCCTTCAAGATACCTGCCAAATCTATGATTTTACTATTCTTCCCATATTGTCTCTCCTCGCAGCAGGTAATGATTGGGGAAAGATAAAGGTACTACGGAAATTTGATCTGTTTCCCAAATTAATGGGTCCTGCACCTAACAGATTATCAATCACTCTTTTGATAAATTATGATTAGCCTGCCACACATCCTCCTTATAGATTTTATTAGTTCTCCTCTGTCACCAGACAACAGTAGGGTTTATGTTGAGCACCAATAGACAAACCCACCATTTTAATTTCCCAAAATCCTCCCACATGTTCCCCCACAAGAAAGGTTTTCCCAACCTTGGCAGCTTTAAGACTTCAACTCCCAGAATTCCCCAGCCAGCAGGACTAGAATTTCTGCTGCTAAGCACAACGGTTGTTAAATGAGTCATGTCTAATTGCATGATCTTTATTTTGTCTCCATTGTTAAGTGAATCACTGAAGTTTAACCCAATCGTGCAATTATTAAGCAAATCCAGCCTCCCCTCTTGACTTGTCAGAAGCCATCTGAATAGGTCACAAATGACAATTGCCTATCCCTGAGACACTGCAAACTGTGGTAAATATATGAGTTGCCACAATTTTGATCACATGGCTCTGGAGGTGCTGCGACAGTTGTAAATGTGATAATTGGTTGTAAGTCACCTTTTTCAGTGCTGTGGTAACTTCAAACATTTGACTAATGAATGTTTATAACTTGAAGACTACCTTTCATGTTCAAGACTACCTTGTTATGTTTTGTTCCCATTCTGGGTGAATTAGACTGTTCTAGTATGTATCTGTCCATCTCCCTCAGGTTAGAAATGATGCCACAGTCAAGGGTGATATTAGGGCACCCTGTCTTTGGGTCAACATAGCTGGAATGTTGTGAAGGCAGAGGTCTAAGTTACTGTTGTGGCCTGTCCACCACCAGCCCTTCCAGCAGCCAAATCAAAGGAGGAGGGAAGAGAGATAGTGGCGGAGCCTGGGCCATCCGTCAGCCCTCAGATGGGGAGTCAACAGCCCCCAGGTCTGGAGGTGGCTGATGAAGAAGAGGAAGAACAGCTGGGTCCAGTGCTTGACTCATGGATGCCCAGAAGGCAGAGGAGAGGAGAGCAATGGAAATCTAAGGGCCGGTCCTTGGGAAGGAAGAGCCACTGCTAATAGCGAAGCCCCACCCTAGCTCTGGGGATAAAAGGAAGGGGGCGTAGATGCGTAGATGTGGCAGATGAATAGTTGTCTGACTTGTTAACCTGCGGTGAGAAACATGCCAGCATTCCTAATTAAAGGAATCTTTTGAGTTCACTTCAGAGGGTTTGTTGTGTTTGGGGAGCTGGATCAGAACAGTTACCACAGGGCTCGGCAACTATGGCAACTTTACGCCCTGTGGACTTCAACTCCCAGAATTTCTGAGCCAGCATGGAAGTCCACAGAGCATAAAATTGCCATTGTTACCCACCCCGATTTAGCAGGTGTTTGAAGGTGGATTTTTTTTTTTTTGAGGGACACAACGGGTTGTTTTTGATGCTGTCCTATCCAAAGCAGAAGGGGAAGTGGATGAGCAATTTACACCAAGAAACTGTGGCTATAATTTAATTTCACTACGTAGCTCGTGAAGCTACTTAGGAGTTAATCATTCAGCATTCCCATGTTTGGACTCATGCTCTTCTTTAGGCCTAAGACCATGGGTGTCAAACTCAATTGTGTCATGTGATGTATTGTGATGTATCACAATGTTTTTTGCCTTTGCGGAGCTGGGGTGGGCGTGATGCATCCAGCCCACGAGCTGCCAGTTTGATACCCCTGCCTAAAGAAGAGGTTCCAGAACTGCTTTGGTCTTTTAGCAGCCGATTCCTCAATGAAGAAAGGCATATTCTGATCAGTATCTGGAATTCAAGGGATGCTGGCTAATCATTGTAAGCATAATATAGGCAGGTCCTTTTGGACACTAGACAAGATTAGCATTCACTGTACTGTATAATGCAATGTGAATGCAGATTGACGATGGACCTGAAGATCATGTCCACAGCTTGAACTGTTTCTGGATTTTGTTTTCCCTTAGGTAGCTGTAATAAGGAGCACCGGCGGACCGTTTTAATAGGGCATTCCAAATTCCACAAGTCACTATCTTTAGAGTAACTTCATCTAGGACTGATATGACTCCCAACTCAAATGGTTCCTACCCATTGTGGGTCCCAAATGGAGGATCTCCATAGACATTTACCTGTTACGGTATTCCAAAACACTTTGAAAACTGTGTGTAGAGCTGTGCTTTGCTTCTCAAATGCTTCTCTGCTTCCTTTCCTGTTGAAAGCAGAGGTAGTATTCATCAGGTTCTGACCAGTTCTGGAGAACCAGTAGCGGAAATTTTGAGTAGTTTGCAGAACTGGCAAATCCCACCTCTGACTGGCCCTGCCCACCTCTATTCTCTGCCTCCCAAGTCCCAGCTGATGAGTTGGGTCTTCTTTGATTGCCCTGCATAGGAGAACAGAGCTGGAAAGCAGGTTAGTGGGGTGGGAAGAGAATGGGATTTTGCAGTATCCTTCTCCCAGGAGTGAGGAGGGAATGGAGATTTTGCTGTATCCTTCCCGCTGCCACACCCACCAAGCCACACGCACCAAGCCACACCCACCAAGCCACACCCACCAAGCCACACCCACCAAGCCATGCCCACAGAACTGGTAATAAAAATTTTTTTGAATCCCACCACTGGTTGAAAGTCTATTGCTATGATTTTGCTACTTTGCTTTCTCAGTATTATTTTATGGTGTCAGTTTGATTTTGCTTTATATGTATATATTTCTTAATCCATAAGTCTGTTCAAAAGCCCTTTCATGGTGAAATAGTTTAAAATTTATATTTAAAAGTGAAATACATGCCCTAACTATATAGTAGCCATAAATGTGTCTCTTAGTTCCACAGGTTTACAGGAAAGATTGCTTCAAATATGACATTCTGATGATAAGCTAGCTTGATTTCTCTCCTGAAGAAATATATTGAATTTGGAAATAAAATCCCCCCACGGACCATGGGAAAAAATTGAATCAAGACAACAAAGCCAAACATATTTAGACAAGAACTCCAAAAGGATTTTTTTTCCTTTTTCCTTTTTCTTTTTTTGGCACAAAGGGGAAAATAGACTCCCTTCTGCTTTTAATAACTCAAAACAAATAGAAGTTAGAATGCATTGACTCAACATTGATCCACAAAAGGTTGATGAACAAAGCCAAGACTCCTCCATTTCCCCCTCTTACCACCCACAGGAAACAATGAAAGGTAGAAAGTAAAATGGCTGAAGAAGTAAACAAAATGTAATGATGCTCATCTCCTTTTCAAGCTTCACATTGGTCAGTTCATCCACATCACTTATTGTGACTTCTCAAGTTCAAAACTAAGATCTTGGAAATTAAGTTGGACACTTCTTTTTCTTCTAATCTTGATGCTGAACAAGCGGCTTTGGATTTTCGTGTGTTGTTGTTTTTTTCTTCCATACAGTATACAAATACATATACATATACATATACATATACATATACATATACATATACATATACATATACATATACATATACATATANCATCTTGATGCTGAACAAGCGGCTTTGGATTTTCGTGTGTTGTTGTTTTTTTCTTCCATACAGTATACATATACATATACATATACATATACATATACATATACATATACATATACATATACATATACATATACATATACATATATATGGAGAGAGAGAAACGGTGTTTTTAAAAATGGATATATTTTTTTCCAAAAGTCATGCTTTTGGTTGTTGTAAATTATACGTGAAACGCCAATTGTGCAGAAATGTAGCAAACGCAATTTAGGTCTTATAGGATGGACATGGCAAGGTGAACAGTTGGACTTTGCTACTTGGATTTGGAGATCCAGGATATCCTTGTTTCAAAACATATTACTGGCCAGAAGTCCCACTTACTCAATTTTCTAAATATACATAAATGTCTCTATATACAGCGGAAACCCCTAAGCCTTTTCCTTGCTGGAGGAATACCAACAGAGGAAATGGCCAGTGGTAGCACACATGGAAGCATACTGTGGCCTTTGAAATGTACAGAAGGAACAATGGTTTGTTACAGGAAAGTGACGTGAATCGGTACAGATATTTACATACAATGTGTTCCTTGCTAAATAGAACAGCATAGCCCTGTTCAACAGAAAGAAAGTGTTACTTAATAAGCTCTACTATCTTAGAATCAATATATTTATGCCCTTAAGCAGGGGTGTCAAACTCAATTTCTTTGAGGGTCGCATCAGGGCTCTGGTTGACTTTGGGGGGAGCGACTGGGTGGGTGTGACCAACTGGGTGGGCGTGGTCAACTTGACATCACTCCCCAAACTGCTGGCATGTTTCCTCTTCGCACTGGGTAGACCAGGCCGAAGCCAGGCTGGCCTGAACTTTCCTCTTCACATTGGTTAGACCAGGAACAGCCCCATGGGCCAGATCCAACCACACCATGGTCCAGATTTGGCCCGCGAGCATTGAGTTTGACATCCTTGCCTTTGAGAGTGGACTCATTCCAGTGAAGTTGACACTAGGTTGCTGATTTCAACAAGTTGGAGCCCACCTGACTTGTTCTAAGAAATACTTGAATTAGCAGCTTAGGCTAAGTAAATACGATTATTGAAACAAGCGTAATAAAACCCCACCTCTTATGCCCAAGCCAGCAAGAGAGATTCATGCACACAGTGGAGGTGGGTGCAGTTGGATTTATCTGATGAGCATACTTCTTATATCTTCACTTGCACTGCTTTTGACTTCGAAGCTAGATATGAGTCCCTATTCCTTCTTATACTTACTGCAGTCCCAAGAGGACGTGGCAATGTCACCCAGAAATCTACAGGCATAAAAATGGAATTTTTAAGGGAGGGTAGGAGGAAAAACACATCATGTTCCTACAACAAAGACTTTTGCAAAATAAATACATAAATAATAAACCTAAGCAAAACTTTCCAATTTTTTTGTGACTGAAATAAAAATGAAAACTTGCCTTGGGTAAAATGGATATTGGATTTATAGCTGGCTTATTTCCTTGACACCAAAAGGGAATTTACCTGAATCAGTTCCACAAGTTGCATTAAATGTTTGACATTTGCTGGACTAACTTTTATCCTGGGATCAATACATGGGTTAAGATTCATCATGGCTGAGTAGAAGGTTCTGATTTCATTTGTCTAACCGACAGCATCCTCTTTTTTTTTTTTTAATCCCTGATCCATAATGAAGTCCAATCCAGAATTGTTTTCTATCAACACTATGTAAGAATGCAACTGAAGCAAAAGGATGCTTTTCCTGTGCCTTTCAGAGTCCTTCACTGATCATCATTTTCTTTTAATGACCCCCCATAATCGCTTGCGAAGTGGAGTCTTGGCAAGTGAATGGAGCTAGCAGAGTGTTTACTGGCTGGATGCCTTTCCTGTCACCGATGCGGAGTTTGTTCAGTAGATATATCCTCACTGTGCCCAGAGAGAGAAATATCTGCCACTACCTAGGATCGAACTCATAGCCTCCTGCTTGTGAGGCGAGAGCTACACCTCTAGGCCACCGCAACCACTCGGAGACCTTCACTGATGACATTTCAAAAAGATTTTCACGGGGATAAGATATAAAGCTGCTAGGTGGGGATGTCACCCTTTCCTCCTTTCCTTTTCAAAGCACAATTGTTCCCTGGAAACAAAGCCACATCATCCTTATTCCTTTTGTGCTATTCTCAAAAAATAATTGGAGACAGAGAGAGCCTAATCTCACTTCTGCCAGGAAATCCTCAACTGAAAGTGCCACTTCATTGCTGCCCCCTCCCTTTGCCACTGACATTTTAAAAATGAAATATCTTAAAGTTAGACTTGGATAATGATAATCCCATCTAAGCAAATCACATATTCTAGAGGGTTTTTTTTTGCTGTAAAATGATAAATGATTGATAAAAAAAATCATGCTGATCTTAAATTAATTTTAAAAAGCATTCCGCAAATAGAAGAGTGCTTGACATCATCTACCATTATAGATTTATATAATGAAATCAATTTTTCCAGTTAAAACTCTTTCTACAGCATAACTTTAAGTTTCAATCTTAAACCTCTCCAGAGCTCTTCACTTTAAGGAAACTTTCCAAGTTAGATGGGCAATTGATTGGAGATTCCATTTCCCACTGGGACTAAACAGAGTTGAAATTTAATTAAGATACAGCCCACAAGGTAAAAAAACATTCTGCAACGAAACCTAATCTATTACATCTTAGGAAGAAGGCTATTTTTGTTCACAGATCAAGTAAAAGAATCAACAAGTTCTTTTCTCCTTACCACACAGAGAACCCTCATGCAATCTTATATTTATGAAGAACAATTCAAGTGGAATGTGTCTTCTCACTCAAAACTCAAACCAATTCTTGATTACAACATATTATTTTCGTTTTAAAAAGACAAATTCAGGTTAAACTTAGTGAACTACCAAACTAGCCAACATTTCTGTCATCTATCAGAAACTGGTTTTAAAAAAAACCCCACAGGTAAACAACCAAATCTAAATAAATAGCAAATTGTCTTTTTTCTCCAGTTTTCCACACAAAAGCTTAGGCTAAGAAATATTCTTGGCTTATATAACTCTCTACAGCAGATTTGATAGACAACAGAATTTTGTTAATAATGTACTGAAATAACATGGAAGGCTGCATCTTGTGAAATGTAAGTATTTGCACTGTTATTGAAAAAGTGGGGAAAGCTGCAATCTGACACATCTGCACAATACTGTTGATTTGAGCTCCGAGCTTGGTAATTTGGTTGCAAACGTTTAGTCATAGATGAAATATGGCAGATGAGCACAACTCAAAATGCACTGACAATGTCTCCTCAAATGGTGACGAAATGTTTGCAACCAAATTGCCAAGCTCGGAGCTCAAACCAACAGCCTAACTACCAACCCGAGCTGCGAAGAGTCAAACACATTTCAAACATCTGCACAATTCTGAACCAGATGGAAGGTGAAAAGTCCTTCAAATTGTTGTTCTGGCAAAAAACATTTCTGAAAATCCTTGCCATGAAAATTGCAGGGATTTGTGTAGGAAGTTGCCAGTTGACTGAAAAACACAAAAGCAAAACAAAACAAAATTCTAAACATAATTAAAATGGAAGCAAACAAATAAACTATAGACTAAGCAATGTATAAAATTATATAGCCTAGAAAACTAAAATTAAAAGTTCAGAAAAAATCTTACATCGCTCATTACATTTACATCTCACCTTTTTTCTGAGGTGTAACCCTGTGAGGTAGATTAATTTAAAAATAAAATAATGATTGATTGGTTGTTTTCTTAGTGTCCTTGATGGCTGTAGGGAAATTTAGGATTCTCAAATCTTACTGGAGTTATGTTGCATTGTTTTTCTCTACACAGGGATTTTATATATGTGTGTGTGTGTCTGTGCATGCGTGTGTGTGTGTGTATGTGTGTATGGTATTTAGCTTTGTTCAGCAACACATCTGCAATCTGAAGTAACATTCATACAGATATAAACCTATCTGCTCTGCGAGACAAAGTATTCCTTTGAATGAGTATTTAAAGAAGAAAAACAAGTATCTTCAAAATGCTCAGAAGAATCTACCAACGTTCTTATCTTTAAGGACTATTTGCAAAAGGCTGAAGATTATATTTATTCACTTCCACTTCCTGGGTATCTTTCACAGCTGTATAGCAGACTGAAATTCAACAGGGATGGCTTTCAACTTGCAACAAAATTTCCTTTAATATGCATTCTGCCAAATCACTGATTCTCCAGCCATGCCATCCTACAATATAAGGTGTCTGCAAAGATCCCTGCCTATAGTATTTTTATGTACTTGCATCATAAACACACTACAGAACCTAACTGATTACGGTTACGGTGGATTTGGGTGGAAAGATACTATCCATTTCATCCCAATATTCGACTGGCCTTCAGGAAATGAAAAAAGCAACTGAGCTTCCTTCAACTTGTCAGTCTTTGGCGGTTTTGCAAGTAGCAGCGAATGAAAATCTCATATGGTATTTTTATTGTAGATGCTAAGAGTCAAAAACAATGTTACATAATGTCCCAAAGATGCTTTTTTCAAGAGGCAACTGGACTTTCTGGTTTTTCTTTGAAGACTTTCTGCTTCTCATCCAAGAAGCTTCTTGAGCTTATGAAGCTTCTTGGATGAGAAGTGAAGTGCCTTCAAAGAAAAAACCAGAAAGTCCAGTTGCCTCTTGAAAAAAGCATCTTTGGGACCACCATGACCTGGATGACTGAGAATCTCCATTGACAATGGCACTTAATCGATGATTCTTTAAGAACACTAGCTCTTTTAGTAACCTGAACTTGTTTTTCTCATCGAACAATGAATGCAGTATACTTCCTTGCAAAGACCATACCATATTAAAAAGCCCTCAGAGGATTTTGTGACAATTCAAGAGTTTGGCTGAGAGAAACTTCTGAGTTCATAGATCCAGAATAACAGAGTTGGCAGGGACCTTGGAGGTCTTCTAGTCCAACCCCCTGCTTAGGCAGGAAACCCAATACCATTTCAGACAAATGATTGTCCAATCTCTTCTTAAAAACCTCCAGTACTGGAGCACCCACAATTCATTTTTTGTGTGTCTAGATTGGTGAATTCAAACACAGAATGCCCTCTTCAGTTTATATTAGAATTGTGGGCAAGCATGCTGTTTTAAATCTGAAAATCCAGAGTTGAACCCCATTTAGTAAAAGCAACCTAAATGTTTTGGGAACAAGGGGAAGTGGAGCCAAAACAAAATTCAGTGTATGTTTAGAACTTATTTACTTGGAAAAGTTAAAAACCCCTGAGAATTCGGAGGGAGGTTTATTTTACAAAAATGCAAACAAGACTAACCAAATGTTTTTGGAGATGCACATCCTTTGAACAGCTGATCTAGGAAATTGTGAACCACATCCCAATCACTCTGCCATGCTTAGGTAAAATTTTGGAGCAAAATAAGACAGCAAGCACAAACATTAAAAAAAAAAGCCTAAGAAAATATGTCTCTTAAAAGACTTTGCTCTCTTAGGCATCATTGTATCTGGATATTTTCTTCACATCATTTAACCTTGTTTCTAGTTATACTCTCTCTCCCTAATATGTGATGCTGGTGAGAGTCGATCTCTTGCAAAAGTAAAATTACAATAAGTTGAATTATTCGCTACTTCATTGAATTCATAAAACATATTGGCACCTAAAAGATGCCTCAATGGTGTTTATCCAGAATCATTTCTGGAGCAGTAATTCCACAAGAGTTCTTAATTGGTGGCTATCCAATCCTCCTAGGAGACCACAGTACCTCCAGACCCAATTCATGCCATTGCCGAACAATTTATAGCATTAGGAGCAAATTATCCTTTTCTTATAATTTGCAATTTGCTACTAACCTCTAGGGCCAGGTTGCAAGAACAGTTTCATCTGTGGCTCTCCTGAAGTTTATTGGCACTTTTTTTTGGCTTTGTTTTTGGCTGTTCAATTCACCTTTTGCCTTTTTTTTGGTGGGGGGAATGGGGGAATGTTTGGAGATACTTATTTTACCTTAAAAAAAACTCTATCATGCCCCATGCTACCCCACCCCAAATCTGAGCCACTTTTGAATTCTTTCTACTTTCAAGTTTGACATGCTGCACAAAACCTATATGGTTTCCCGCAGATGGAAATAATTAATGTTTGTTCTGTAAAGCCAATTTGTTCCTTCATCTTTCTAAAAACACTTCAGATATTTGAATATGGCTATTAGATTGCTTCTCCATACTATTTTTTTCTAGACTAACCATACCCAATTCTTTAATATTTCTTTCTTGGATATGGTATCTGGGAGCTTCATCATAAACATTCTACTTTATTAATATCCTTTTGGGTCATCCAAAAACTGGGCACAAATTCAAGGCAAGGATTGTGGTATTTCTTCTTGTGAACTAGATAACAACACTACAATTTAAGTAGCCTTTTAAAGCAGGGCACTGAAGTACAAATTATTGCTTTGTTTGTGAATTACTCAATTTCTGCATGCTTTATATGTCTACTGTGGTCAGACTGGCTATTGTTCATCCTCTAACCACCAAGCTATAAAGAATTCTACATTACTCTATCTTAAACACAGATAATGCCAGTTGGACATTATCCTTTCTATCAGTTTTCATAAAATGAAACATTTCATATCATTACGTTGCTTCTAGTTAACTTGTTCTTTTTGCATACAATCATCCTTGCATGCCTTTCCACTCCCATCTGCAATCATTTCTTTCATTCAACTGGTTATTAATATTGCTATACACATATTTTGATGTGATTTTGAAAATCTATTTAATTTGGGTTCAGCAATTAGATGGCAGAGTAAGTTGCCTGTAACATATTCCAGCATTCATATTTTGAAGTTGACAATAAGTAGAACACATTGTAATTTGCTTTACTTATGTGAAGTTATCTTCACAAACAATATAAACAAGACTCGCTGACCAACCAATCAATAAAATCCTACGTGTTCCTGCCATTGTCTTGATAATTTTCTCATTTAATGTATGTTGGAACATCTAAAACACTAAGGAAATAGCTGACCTTCAATGAATCATCTTTCTAAATTGACCTTGAGCCATTCTGCAACAATGGTTTTCATCTTAATCATGGGTTGCAAGGCTAAATACTTATTTCCCTTTATTTATAACCACTACAATTATTTTTGTAGATAATTCTGAGCCTTAAACTGTTTAATATTATCCATGTTTCTTCACTTTTTCTCTTTATACACTTTGTGAAAGTCCAAAGCTTACCAAAATATCCTCAGAAATTAAATCATTCCTCATTCAACAAACCTTCATTCTTTTCTCAATGGTGATTATATCCTTTCTGAAATGAATTGCCCAGAATGGCATCTAGTCCTTTTAAGTGATGGGAGAACAAGAAATAATGCAACAGGCTTATGATACCAGTTGCTTGATTTTGAATCCTTTTGTTAGTAATGACTGTTGTCTCAAAGTTTCATGGATATTTTTCTTAAGCATTTGTAGATCACTCATGCACTAATTAGATTTGGACCTTGAGCTTTTGAGGAAATCTCATCTGCCATATCCAGTGTGGAGAGAGATTTTATTTATTTGTTTATTTTTCATAAATGCTGCTTGGCATTTTGCTTTACCTGAGTGACTTAGTATCTTCCCTAAACTCAGTTGCTTTGCTGTTGATTGTGATTTCTGGTAATAGTTAACAATCACATCTTATGATCATGTGTGATTCCAAACAACTCCCAGAAAATATACATCAAGCAAACACCATTATTGCTTAGAACATCATTTTTCTGTTATTGCCTTTATGGAATCCCCAAACGTGCTCTTGTCCCTCTTGTAAATAGTACCATTTCTTGTGTATTGGGATTTCTTCCAGGCTGGGATCAAGTTACAATGCCACATGAGATAATTTCATGGCTTTAAAAAGAATATGGGGGCAACAGATTAAGCACCATTGTTTTGTGACATGTATGGAAGTTGCATGTGATTCTTGTACACATACCACCCACATGGCTATGACTTATAGTGGCACTTAGTAGATTGTCCCCTATATTGCTATAAAATATGTATCTAGGTATATTTATATATGTGTGTGTGTGTGTATATTTGCAGTAATAATCTATTTCTTATTGCTGTTATACATACTGCACAAACTAAACTTTCTAATTCTTTTTCTTGAAAGAAAAATCTACTCCCTCACTATCTTACTTAGCAACTGAAACTACATTACGTCATTAGAAACTACTTATAGAAGTATTGTATGGACCAGTGTGATACGAATAGATTCAAACATGCTTGTTAGGGTGACTTGCAACTGTGTATTAATTGTGCATACTTTGTTTATGTTTATTTTATTTGTCTTCACTGAAATTAACCAGAAAGTAAATCAGCTAGAAAGTGAATTTTGTTTTGATTCACACCATCTAACCATGACAGTTGTTAAAGGTAAGTTGGGATTGTGTTTTCAAAGGCTACATACACAAGGAGTTGAATTTCAACCACAAGAGTTGAATCCCTGACTCAAAACTGTTCTGTTCAAGTCTCTGGAATGAATTTTCCCAAAATCAATTTCCTTCTGGGAAATGGAGCAGAATTGCTCTAATCCCTTGGGTATGTAAGGAGGTTGAGTTTTTCATGAACCAAAATGGAACATAACGAATTACGTTGGTATTTTCTGCCCGTCTGAACATGGTTTTCTGGCAATCTGTACAGGTTGATCCATAGCATTGATTTCTTGCTTCATTTAGGGAAAATAATTGACATCTCGGATTTTCTTTAAAAGTTAGACTACAGTCCTATCATTCATTCAGGCATCAACAGACTCAGCACCTAAGGGTTTTTTTGGGGGGCAGGGGGGAGTCAGGTTTGTGACATTGCTCTTCATGACCAGATACAGTATATCACTGGTCTGACTGAAAACAGGGCATGAGCTATATAGACAGAGGTGGTATTCAGCAGGTTCTAACCATTTCTGGAGAACAGGTCGCGGAAATTTTGGCAAATACCACCTCTGACTGGAGATTTAACAATATCCTCCCCTTGCCACGCCCACGAAGCCAAGCCCACAGAACTGGTGGTAAAAAAATATTGAATCCCACCATTGTATATAGAATATGTGCAGAGAAGATAGATGGAGTCCTCCTTCATTATTCCAGAATATTTTTGCTCCTGCATCTCCCAAAGCCCTCAGGTGACATATTTGAACATTGTCCCATATGAGGCAGGCAGATTTTTGCCTTAATTTCTTGCTCAAGTAATATATCTTACAACTCGAGTTGCTAAAGTTACTAATATCATGAGCATACCTTGGAATATTTTGACTCTGACTTCGATTGTCTGGATGAAAAGGTACAAGTAAGGAAAAGTGAAAGCTCAAAGTAGTTAGACACATAACATTTTTATAAAAGGGAACTTTTAAACCAAATTAAAAAATCATTCACCACCTCAAACACATTGATTGACCTGCTCCAGACTTGCTAAATTGCTATGAATAAACAGACCTGCAATATTATCTTCTTGTAATTGGACTTCATTATGTTTCTGCGTTTAGGGAATACACCATATGGTTCAAGATGCAGCCAGAATATGTAGTTTACTAATAAGTACCTGTTATTGCCCAGGAAAAAAAATGTTTGCCCAGCCCTACTAAAAAAAATTCCAGATTGTGATAGTGTTCTACTCAGATCTAAGAAAGAAAACCAAGGCTTATGTTTGCCTAGCAAATCATCCAATCTGCCTTGATGTAGAACCAGATAATTATTTGGTAGTTTGCTGAAAATTCTGCAAAGAGGAATCTTGTAACCGTTTATGCTTGATGGATTTTAGTTTCCCAAGACCAAATTAGGACAGAAGTATGCTACTTTTTTTCCAAGACATAAGTTCAAGGATACGACTGAGGCTATGGATCAGTTATCCATGCTTGTTATTACTTGTCTAATTTATACAACACCTTTCAATAAAATTCATGGTCACTTTCAGTAGGTAGGGTGGTGCTTAGTAATTCTCTTTTCATCACTTAAGGCGGGGTCCCCAAACTTGGCAACTTTAAGACTTGTGGACTTCAGCTTCCAGAATTTTCCAGCCAACATAGCTGGCTGGAGAATTCTGGGAGTTGAAGTCCACAAGTCTTAAAGTTGCCAAATTTGGAGTCCTCTGACTTAAGATGACACACATTGGATTAGAAGATCTACAAGGAGCCAACTAAGGGCCTCCAAAAAGTTCACATGAACAATACGATAGAAATGGGGTTATCTCCTAACAATGTTCACAGAAAAACATGCTATTTCCATAGATGAATATTCTAAAAACCAATTCGTGGGTCTGAATAACAAATTGGTTGAAATCACCATCCTATATTTTTCCTCCCCAAAAGCTGCTGTTAAAAACAACCCTGAAATTTAAGAGGCTACTTCATCAAGGTTTTGAGAAAACTTCACTTTGATTCTGATTGTACACAATTCTAGCTTCTAGCCCCCACACATACCAACTCAGAAGTGAGCTTTGTAGGATTTTAGCCGTAAAACAATTTAAACTAACCCATGGAACAACTAAACAAGCCATACTGTACATTGAGATTATAATTACAGATGAAAATGTCATTTAAAAAACACAACAACAGGAGGCTGTTCTCCACGGCAGGCTGTGTGTAAAGACACCTGCTTCTTCGGTTTATGCATACACACAGCTTCATGTATAACTGTATCTTCAAATGCATATTTGTATGTATGTACACCAAGATACATGTGCAGTTCTCTGTATATTTACCCAAAACAGAAACAGAGAGCAGTTAAATAAGCACACGTATACACAGAAAGGGTGGGGACTGTCCACCTTGTCATGCCATTATGAGAAAGGACAGTTGAAGATTGCTGATTTTACAACCATTAAATTTTTGCCATTTTTAATGGGGGGGGAGAAAAAGCTCTTTTAAAACTCCCCCCCCCTGTTTTCTCACTCTTTTTCTTAATTTTCCCCCCTTTTCTCTCTCTCTCTTTCTCTCATTTTGTGCAGTAAGCATCATTGGAAGAAGACCAAAGCAGAGCAACTATAAGTTAAATATACACTTGAGCTTAGCTGCATTTACATTATTCTTTTTTTTTTTAGGAGAAGCAGGCTGAAAGGGACTTTTTTGTTTGCTTAATCAGTATGTGTATTTTGATTTCTCTCCTTCTCTCTCTCTCTCTTTTCCTTGCCATCCTCAAATTCTTTCACTAATCACCATAGATTTGTCTCCCTACAAACTGCATCATCTTCTGAAGAACGTCGGGTTTCGCAGGCAGGCGGCTAGTCACCTGCAACAACCGAGGGGCCCTGCAGAAGCTTCCAAACTGCTGTCGGTGTCTGATGCCAGGGTCTGGTCTGTGGACATGGAGGAAATGTCATTGACAGATGAAGAGGGAGGGAGGCTGTCGCTGCTGTTCACTGCTGCACCTGTGCTAAGAAAATGAACATCGACGTGATTCAACCTGAAGCAAGAGAACGCTCGAGGAGAATGGAATTTTATTCTTTTACATTCATTTTAGAAGAATAAACGCAACGTGCCTTGCCAGCCCAGCCCTCCAGTGATGCCTGGCATTTCTCTTTCTAAAGGACAAAAACTAGACCTTTGTGAATCGAGGGACAGAGAGTGACAGATGCTCCTCAGAGGCTCTAAGCCGGATGTGTGTGTCAAACACGATTTCATCGAGGGCCACGACAGGGTTGTGCCTGACCTCGGGGGGGGGGCTGAGGTGGGCAGGGCCAGGGTGGGCATGGCCAGCATGACATCACTTGTGTCAGGAGGCGCCTGTAGTGGCCCGTAGTGGCCCTGTAGGCGCCTGTAGTGGCCTGCCAGCGAAAACAGGTTCCTGAGCTTCATTTCCGGCTGCAACTCTCTGCCAGAGAAAATGGAGCTTGAGGAGGGTCACGCAAGCTCGATTTTCAGCTGAGATGGCCTCCTAGAAACCTCTGCCAGTGAAAACAGAGCTCCATTTTCACTAGCAGAGGCACTGCGGGCCAGTCTTTCACTATTTCCAGGGCAGCCCCACGGGCCAGATGCTGCCTCTGGGCTTTCAGCTTGACACCTCTGGTCTAAGCAAAACAAAAATGGCCAATTACATTGGCTATGCCACAGGTGGGGGAATTATGGCCCCCTTATGACTTGTGAACTTCAACTCCTAGAATTCCGGAGCCAACATGGCTGGCTCAGGAATTCTGGGAGTTGAAGTCCACAAGCCATAAAAGGGCCATAGATCCCCACCCCTGGCCTATGCCCAATCCTGATTCGCTGGAAGTTTGGATGTTGGAAAAGAAAGGAGGGGTCTTGTCACAGGTTTCCTCAATTCTTAACATTGTTGGTACATGGCCCTCAATAAGGGGGGAAATTCCTTAAGTGCCCAGAAAGAGGAAGAGACATAAGAGTCCTTGGTCTAATATCCAAGTTATCACACTTCTGACGACCAATTACATGATGGGGATAGTGGTGGGGATACGAAGGAGGGAACAAAAGGGGTCTGCTTGAGAATTTTTGCTCTAGCAAAAATTATTTGGGAAATGCTACAATTCCCCCCAAAATATCTGGCTGGGGGTGGAAGATTTCCTATCATAAGCCAAAAAATAGTTGCAATTAATCAATAATTAAATATAGTTAATCAACACCAATGTAATGCAATTAACATGAAGTGTGTGTGATTAATATGTAATTAAAATATTAATTACATTAATTAATGCAACTAATATGTTTATCGCCCAAGAGATTGCAATATTTGATTTGCTTAGAGATGTATGTTGCATCCCTTACTGGATTTCATCAATATTGAATATAATACACAGAAAATGCTATGTATTACTTTGGTTTTCCACTGCAATCACAAACTCCTTAAAGTAAACCATGTTCTTTTCAGTTGTCCAGTCTTGTGTTTTCTATCATCCTTGCGAAGTGACCAATATGCATTTATTATTAGGAGCCCTGGTGGCACAGTGGTTAGAATGCAGTATTGCAGGGAAACTCTGCCCACAACCTGGAGTTCGATCCTGAGAGTGCTCAAGCCTTCCATCCTTCCATGGTCAGTAAAAGGGAGACCCAGATTGTTGGGGGCAATAGGCCGACTTAGTAAACCGTTTAGAGAGGACTGTAAAGCACTATGAAGTGGTATATAAGTGCTATTGATATTATTATGTTTCTTTATGGTTTTTATTTTATTGATTATTGCTATTGATTATTCAAGTTACAAGTTTCCAATCTTGCCCAAAGCGACTTTAGGCAGCTCACAGATTAAAATGCACTGTCAAACATTAAAACAATAAATATGGATTTTACATTTTAAATTCAATTAATGTAAAGCTAAGCAGGACGGAGAGGGAAGGAGCAAAATGTACACACGGAGGAGGCGGGGTGTTCTATACTCCCATTAGCCAAGTGCGTGCACCTCCACTGGGGCTCCAGGCTAGCTGGCACAGACTTGTCTTCAAGGCCTTTTGCAAGTGCATCTGACCTCGGGGAGGAGACGTTCTAGAGCCAAAGCAGAAAAGGCCCTTCTGCTGGACTCCAAAATTCCTTGGCTGACAAGGGCTGGGCTAATCCCATTGGGGCGAGCTGGTTTCTTAGATCAGGGGAATTAAACTCAATTTTATTGAGGGCCACATCAGAGTGGTGTTTGACCTGGGGAGGGGTCCGAGGTGGGCATGGCCAGGGTGCAGTGGTGGGATTCAAAATTTTTTTACTACTAGTTCTGTGGGCGTGGCAGGGGAAGGATACCATAAAATCTCCAGTCAGAGGTGGGATTGGCCAATTGTTAAAGTGAATCATGCACTAATTAAACAAATCTGGCTTCTCCCAACTGACTTTGCTTGTGGGAAGACATCTGGGAAGTTTACAAATGGTTGATTACATTATCCCAGGACAGCGCAACTCTCATAAATACATGTCCCACAGGTGCTTTTTCTAGAGACCACTGGACTTTCTTGGGTTTTGTTGTTGTTTTTTGAAGAGGTTTCGCTTCTCATTCAAGAAGCTTCTTCAGTTCCAGCGGAAGAAGCTTCTTGGCTGAGAAGTGAAAGGTCTTCAAAGAAAAACAAAGGAAGTCCAGTGGCCTCTTCAAAAACACTTTTGGGACAACTATGACCTGAATTCTGTCATAAATACATGTTAACTGCCAAGCACCTGAATTTTGATCATGTGACCATGGGGACGTGGCAACAGTCATAAATATGAAAAGTAGTCATGTCATTTTTTTTCAGTGCCACTGTAACTGTGGACTGTCACTAAACAAATGGCTTTTAGCAGAGGTGGTGTTCAGCTAGTTCTGACAGGTTCTGGAGAACCGGTAGAGGAAATTTTGAGTAGTTTGGAGAACTGGCAAATCCCACCTCTGACTGGCCCCGCCCCCATCTATTCTCTGCCTCCTGCATCCCAGCTGATTGGCTGGGTCTTCTTTTGTTGCCCTGCATAGGAGAAAGGAGCTGGAAAGCAGGTTAGTGAGGTGAGGAGGTTAGTGGGGTGGGGGGATTTTGCAGTATATCCTTCCCCTGCCACGTCCACCAAGTCATGCCCACAGAACCGGTAGTAAAAAAAATTGAATCCTACCACTGGTTGTAAGTTGAAGGACTAGTTGCAATTAATTGCAAGGAAATCAGTGAGATATGTTTAAAAGAACAGTCCTCTGTTTATCAGGAAAGAGGAAAATAATGTATTTTCTGCCAGCCACAAACAGTAGTTTGGAATAAGGCCGATCCTCCATTTTAAGTGAAAGCTGAGTTTAATTAGTCTGTCTATATTATTTCCCCCTACAAGCACATCCTATCATTGTTCCCATAAATCACCTAAGAGGCAGGGCTTTCTATGACAGATTTGCCCATGAACCATGATTTATTCTGACATCCGCTCCATCTTCAAGAATGATGATGCTGGGCCACAGCTCAGTAAGCTCTTAAATCAAATTTGTGTATTCCGTCCCTCACTTTTCGGCTCTGTAAGGACTTGTTGAATGGCCTTTCTGACATAACTGAAACAAATATGTGGTACTGAAAGGTTTATGATAATCCAGACATCTACCCTGAAATTCCTTCTGGCTTTTCTGTCCTCAATAACAACATAGTGGAGGGAGATTAGTGAGGCAAAGAAAACGAAAATGGGTGTTAATTTTGCATCATGTTTTCCATGATGGGGAACTCTAAAAAAAAACCAAAAAAGGCAAGTCTGAATCTTCTACCCATGCCCACAAGCCCACCAAGTTTTGATACTGCTAGCAAACTGCAAAGACAAAGAAACAAATAAAAGAGATATAACAAACTTCTGGGTACGTCATGTAAGTTGAATATTGAGTAGACCTGGCATTAATTGAGAAAAAACAGTGCAGAAATAATTTATGACATAATAACAGAGAACAAAGAAAAGTATGTGATAAAACTGCAGCTGAAGTGGGGGGGGGGGAATGAGTGTGGGAATAGACACAAGATACCATGAACCCGTCTGTCAAATCCTTAATGATGGCTAAGGAAGTGACTGCAGAACCTTAATGTTTCATTGAGCATTGAATTAATACATGACATGGGAAAACTAGCTTCATTCATTCAAAGTTCTGAAAGCAAATAAGTGCAGTCTGATATATTGTTATTTAGAAGTAAACCCCAATTAATTCTGCAGGGCTTATTCCTAGATAAGCGGATTAGCTGAGAGTTAATACAATTCTTTTTTTAACTGAGTTCAGTTAATATAGCTTATCTTCTTCTAGTGCTCTATCTCAGCCTTTCCCAATCTGGGACCCAAATCCTACAATTTCTCAAAATACTAGCTTGGAATTCTGGAGTTATGGGTCCATAAACACATCTGCCCAGCCCTACATATTTACAAGGGACCAAGTTGTTCAAGGCTGTAAAATTACTTGGAATACATCCTCGCTTCCAATCAAGGGAAATCTACTGTTTTTAGGTACTATTTCTAGATGCTGATGAAGAAAGGATCTGTCTTAAGGTCTGTAACCATATAAAATACGAGCTCGATACTCGTGCTTTGCTACGAAACTATGTGACCGGGCTTAGTTTTGGGGGAGGAAAATAAAGAGGAAAAAATTCTGCCTCTGCCTACCAGCATCCATTGGTATTCATCGGTCTAGCATCCTGTCAGTATGTAAGAGAGTTGAGGGCTGTTTGAAAACTGAAACAGTATTTGCTATGTGAGCAAGGAGACAGCAAGGAGCCTGGGCGTGGCTTAGCTCAACTGTTCTGTACTAAAGCTGCTTTCAGCAGTGAAACAAAAACTGAAACTGAAATTCCTCTCTTCTGCTTGTGTTTTGCATTTGGAGCAGATTTCTTTTCACGTGGAGAGGGGGAGTAGAACTCCTTAGCATCAGAGCGTGTTAATAATAATATAGGAAATACTAATGCTCTGATGGTCATTTTGAAAAATCCTTTCTTAGCGAGCACCTAGAAGCCAAGAGGGACATACATGCCAAATTTCAAGTTTGTAGGCTTTAGGGTTCTGGAGATTTTGTGATGATACATGAGTGGTATTTCGCTTTTATATATATTCTTTTCTTAAGTTTTCGTGGGTATTTATATGTATGGTATTCAGCTTTGTTCGGGTATTTTCCCATGTCATTATAGTTGTGCTTTTAAAGTTGTAGCAACATTTCAGCCATCTGCCATCATCAGGCTTCTGTATTATTCAAAACGTTGCTACAACTTTAAAAGCACAACTATAATGACATTGGAAAATACCCGAACAAAGCTGAATACCATACATGTAAGTACCCATGAAAACTTAAGAAAACAAATATATATGTCATTCACTTGGACTGAGTACCTGAGGGAGAAGGTTGTCCTTTTACTACACCATTTTTAGTCTTTTCTTCGGAATTCATTACTTCCTTGTAGATTAATTCTGCAAGAGATAAAGGAGCTTGTTATAAAGATACTTGATTACTTCCCCATGTTAAAAAGATGTTTTATTATTTCCCCATATTGTTTAAAACCACTCTTGACAGTGAATAAAAACCTTGTAAACAAGGACACTAAAATGAATAGCCAACTATGTTTTTCCTAGCTATCATCTATCCTAGTCTTGCCCAAGTCAACTGCCTTGAAGAACCAAGGAATTACAGGTCTCCCTTGTAGTACAACAGTTCATTTAATGACATATTAAAGTTACAATGGCACGGAAAAAAAGTGATTTATGAAATTTGGGGCTCAATTGTGGTCATAAGTTGAGGACTATCTGTACCTATCTTCTGGCCTGCAAAACTTCGCAGTGATTCTGATGCACTAACAATTTCTTGGAAAGGGCCTCCGATGAGCCTAAGTTTAATTTCCTGGATCCTTAGTTTGATTATCACAGACTTAGATGGCTTGTTCATTAAATCTGTTAAGGAAATATTTGATATCTCGAGAAATATTGTATTTAATATTATACATATTAAATATTAAATATTATGGCAGAAAACCTCCATCACTACAACAGAGGTGGCATTCAGCAGGTTCGGACCAGTTCTGGAGAACCGGTAGTGGAAATTTTGAGTAGTTTGGAGAACCAGCAAATACCACGTCTGACTGGCCTCGCCCTCATCTATTCTCTGCCTCCTATTGAGTCCCAGATGATTGGCTGAATCTTCTTTTGTTGTCCTGCCCAGGAGAACAGAGCTGGAAAACAGGTTAGTGAGGTGGGGAGGCAATGGGGAAATTGCAGTATCCTTCCCCTGCCACGCCCACCAAGCCGCACCACACCCACAGAACCAGTAGTAAAAAAAATTTGAATCCCATCACTGTACCATGCCACCTGCTGAAACCAATTGGATGAGCAGGGGGGTTGTAATTCAGCACTAGCTATTGCATAGTATGATAATTATATAAGAAATCCTCAACTTACAATCATTATTAAGCCTGGAATTACTCTGGTACAGTAAGTTGTATGATAGATAAGTGGATCGCCACATGATGGCCCCGTGATTTTGTGACCTTTGTGTAATGGTCATTAAGTGAATACCATGGTTGTTAAATGAACATCACAGCCATTAAGCAAATGCAGTGGCCATTAAATGAATCCATTTTATCCAAGGGGTGTTTTTTGCTGGAAACCAGAAGGGAATGCCGGAAACCAGCAAAATTGTGGTCAGGTGATTGTGGGATGCTGCAAACATCCATAAATGTGATCCAATTGCCAGGCGCCCAAAATGTGATCATATGACCACAGTGGGGAAGTGAGGCAGCAGTTGGAACTCAGGAACCAGTTTGTAAATACCTTTTGGGGGTAGTTGTAACTTCGATTGGTCACTAAGCAAGGACTATCTGTATTGCATCTGAAAACCATTCAGGAATCCAGTGCAGGTTGCATAGTGAACACAATTCTGTCCTACAATAACTATAGTAGTAAGGGAGTAATAAGAAATTTAGTGTGAAGTCATTGCTACCATCATTCATCATCTGATGCCTGAATCTATGATCAACTATGCCCAAGGGTAGGACTGGTTCTGATTATGGCATTACAGCTTTCTTGTGATCACGCGTTTCTTCTGCGAAGACATTAGGCCAACTCATTGTATCTTCCTAAATGTCCCAAATGAAAGTAGAAAAGGCTAAAAAAACCACCCCAAATTGCCAAGTTCGGAGCTCAAACCAATACCCTAACTGCCAACCCGAGTGACTAATATTCAAACACATTCTCAATCTTCTCAAGAATTACTGAACATGCTCCGAGTGCATATTCAATCCCCATGGAGTGCAGGAGGCACCAGGAGGTGGAGAAGCCAAGAGTCAAGGACAGATATCAAGTGCAGAATCAGATCCTATACCTTGTATAGGTTAAAAATAATTACCTTTCCACTCTTCAATTGTGTGTTCTCTTTCATCCAACTGCTTGTCATAGATCTGTGGAGGTGGCTGTGAATTAAAACATAGAGAGATTAACGGAATAAGTTAAATTGGGGACATAAAACAAAAGTTTTGAACTCAGTTTTAACTTGGGTGCCAAAATAGTTAAGAAATGAAAAGCTCCGCAAACATGAACCAAGCATGATTTGTGCAGTGTGTGGAGGCAACCAAAAAAGCCAACAGAATCCTACGTTGCATTAACAGAGGGATACAATCAAGACCAAGTGAGGTACTAATACTGCTCTATAAAGCCTTAGTAAGACCACACCTAGAATACTGCATTCAATTTTGGAAAGCAACCAGGATGATTAGGGGACTGGAGACTAAAACATATGAAGAACCGTTACAGGAACTAGGCATGGCTAGTCTAGTGAAGAGAAGGACCAGGGGAGACAGGATAGCAGTTTTCCAATATTTGAGGGGCTGCAACAGGGAGGAAGGGGTCAAGGTATTTTCTAAAGCGCCTGAAGGCCAGACAAGGAATAGTGGGTGGAAACTGAACAAGGAGAGATTCAACCTGGAAATAAGGAGAAATTTTCTGACAGTGAGAACAATCAACCAATGGAACAGAAGTTTCCTTCAGAAGTTGTGAGACCTTCCTCACTGGAGGCTTTCAAGAAGAGATTGGACTGCCATTTGTCAGAAGTGGCGTAGGGTCTCCTGCTTGGGCAGAGGGTTGGACTAGATGACCGACAAGGTCCCTTCTAACTCTATCTATTATCTGACCACAATGACTCATGCAGTTATCATCTTGCATTGGTCTACTATAATTTGCTCTATCTGGGACTTGAAGGTTGCTTGGATGTTATAGCTGATGCAAAGTACATCTCTTCACAGGAAGAAGCTGTTATAGCAGAATAGCACAAATATTGTGTAAACTGTACTAGCTGCTGGTTTGCTTCTGGGTCCAATTCAAAGTGCTGGCAATTTCCTATAGAATCTTAAGGCTCAGATCCTTGCTATTTGCAAATGTATCTCATTCATGTGGAATTTATTTGCAAGCTGAGAAGGTATACTGAAGACTATGCCCCTTCTTTGACCATCTAATCTAATCTAATCTAATCTAATCTAATCTAATCTAATCTAATCTAATCTAATCTAATCTAATCTAATCTAATCTAATCTAATCTAATCTAATCTAATCTAATCTAATCTAATCTAATCTAATCTAATCTAATCTAATCTAATCTAATCTAATCTAATCTAATCTAATCTAATCTAATCTAATCTAATCTAATCTAATCTAATCTAATCTAATCTAATCTAATCTAATCTAATCTAATCTAATCTAATCTAATCTAATCTAATCTAATCTAATCTAATCTAATCTAATCTAATCTAATCTAATCTAATCTAATCTAATCTGTGCCACAACCAGATCTAACCCAGCCCTTGAAAACCCAGTCAGAGAGTTCCTTTTGCTCATCTAAAGAGTGAAGCCAGGCCCAGACAGACATCTAAAGAGTGAAGCCAGGCCCAGACAGATGAAAACTTGGGATCGATCCTGTGAAGTCTGATAGCTGATGGTTCCCACGCACCATTAGAACTATAGCTAGCATTTATTAATGAGTGAGACAGCAGAGAGCGCAAGTCACAGGGCAGTAGGGGAGAAGGGGTGGAACAGAAGAGCCAGACAAAAGAAAAAGAAATGTGAAATCTCATCCACAATGATGCACTTGTTCTTTCTTTCTTTCTTTCTTTCTTTCTTTCTTTCTTTCTTTCTTTCTTTCTTTCTTCCTTCCTTCCTTCCTTCCTTCCTTCCTTCCTTCCTTCCTTCCTTCCCTTGATAGCTCCTCTCTAGGTTTTGACCTCATGGATGGATGGAGGAGAAAATTGGACTGAACTAAATAGGGGGTCACATCAGCTGAGACACTAAATTGTCCATTCAAGAGGAAGAATATAAAGCAAAGGCTTAAGATCTCTGTAGCCTTTTTTTCTTCTAGAAACTCTTTCTCCGAAAGGAGGAGGAGGAGAAGCAGAGACAGCTTACTGTGAGCCACACTTTAGCCTTTGAAGCAATTTTAGTAGGTTATGTAGCACCTTTAAGTGCAAGTAGATTGCAAGCACGCAAGATGAAGAAGCCCATTTCTTGCGTTCTTCATCAACCAGGAGTTCAATCATGAGTTATAATTGGAAATCAAGTACAGCTAGTCCTCAGCTTAAAACCATCCATTTAGGGACTGAAGTTACAATGCCACTGAAAAAGCGACTTATGGCCGTTTTACCCACTTAGGGCTAAATGCAGCATCCCCATGGTCACGTGATCAAAATTCAGCCACTTGGCAACTGGCATATACTTATGTCTGTTGCACCGTCCCAGGGTCACGTGATCACCATTTAGTAACCTTCCCAGCCGGCTTCCGACAAGCGAAGTCAATGGGGGGGGGGAATCAGATTCACTTAACAACCGCATGGTTCCCTTCACAAACTGTGGCGATTCACTTAACAACTGCAGCAAAAAGGTCATAACCTGGGGCAAATCTCACTTAAGAACCGCCTTGGTTAGCAACAGAAATGTTGGGCTCCATTGTGACTGTATGTTGAGGGTTACATGAACCCCACGGTTGGGACAAAATGGAATTCCATGGTGAAAAAAAGTAAGGTTCTACATTTAGGCAACAAAAAAACCCCAAATGCACAGGTACAGTATAGGTGGTGCCTCGCTCAATAGTAGCAACTGTGAGAGGAATCTCGGAGTCCTAGTGGATCAGTCATTTCAATATGAGCCAGCAGTGTGCAGCAGCTGCCCAAAAACGCCAACACTGTTCTAGGCTGCATAAACAGAAGCTGTGGTGGTATTCTACCGGTTCTGCCAGGTTCTGCCAAGCCGGTAGCGGCGATGAGCAGCGAAGACCAAACCAGTTCTCTCCGCCACTCTGCTGTTGGGCCCACCTGCCCGCCTGGGCTCCCATACTCCCCTTTATCCTCTGAATTTGAAGTGCAGCGGCTTTGCATGGCACAGAAGAGCGCCAAGGGGCAGCTGCCGAAGCAACCGGGACTGTGCAGGCTTGCAGGAGGTGAGTTAGAACACCTCTGCGCCTGCACAAATGCCTCTGCGCCTGTGAGTTTGGTGCATGTGTGCGCGCAAAGCATTTGCCTGCATGCAAAGAGCGGCTACCAAGCCACACCCACCGAACCGGTGGTAAAAATATTTGAATCCCACCACTGAACAGAGGGATAGAATCAAGATCACGAGAGTTGTTAATACCACTTTATAATGCCTTGGTAAGGCCACGCTTGGAATCCTGCATTCAGTTTTGGTCACCACGATGTAAGAAAGATGTTGAGACTCGAGAAAGAGTGCAGAGAAGAGCAACCAAGATGGTTAGGGGACTGGAGGCTAAAACATATCAAGAACGGTTGCTGGAACTGGGTAGGTCTAGTTTGACGAAAAGAAGGACTAGGGGAGTGACATCATAGTAGCCTTCCAATATCTCAGGGGCTGCCCCAAAGAAGAGGGAGTCAAGCTATTCTCCCAAGCACCTGAATGCAGGACAAGAAGCAACAGATGGAAACTCATCAAGGAAAGGAACAACCTGGAATTAAGGAGGAATTTCCTGACAACGAGGACAATTAATCAATGGAGCAACTTGCCTCCAGAAATTATAAATGCTCCAATACTGGAAGATTTTAAGAAGAGATTGGATAATTCAGAGATTGGCACTTCAGAGATTGGTCTGAAGTGCTGTAGGGTTTCCTGCCTAAGCAGGGGATTGGACTAGAAGACCTCCAAGGTCCCTTCCAACTCTGTTCTTCTCTTCTATAATTTCTATTGCTAAGTAAGGTGATTGCTAAGGGAGTCGTACCCGATTTTATGCCCTTTTTTGTTACAACTTTTCAAATGGTTGTTAAGCACATCACTGGAGTTCTTAAAAATGAATTGACTTAGCAAGGAGTCATCTTGACAATCAACAGCAATTGTTGTGAAGACATGCTGGTTGCCAAGCAGCTGAATTTTGACCTGCAGTGGCCATAAGCGTGAGGGCATTCAAGTACTCTTGTAACTTCAAAAGGTTGGTAAAGGAATGACTGGAAGGAGAGGGCTTCTCTGCTAATTTGTAGTTTTCCATCCAAAACTTGGTCCTCGCTTAATTTCATCTCATCTTTTTAAAAATCAGATTGGTCCCAAACATTTTTGTTAATTAAAAACAACACACTATAAAATAATTATATTAATTCATGGGCTTGGTTGCTGCTACTGAACTGGCTTGCCCCTTACATCTTCAAAGATGCTGGTAACCATGGTTACTGTTGCCAAGGAAATAAAAAGGGAAAGCCTTGGGATTGAGTTGACTTCTAGCTTGACCAATTCCCTTCGCCTGGAATTTGAGATCCTCTCACCATTGCAAAGACTAAATGTGTTCATATAATAGGTAATAACATTTTATATACTTTTAATCTGAAAAACAAAGACATCTATAACACCCTCCGTTCTCCAGGGAAACAGGGCAAGGGTGTTGCAGAATTTATAGTTAGTTGCTCCTCAAGATAAGTGGACATGTTTGTGAGCATCTTCACAGGTTATTTGTTGTAAATAGGGATCAAGTGTCTGTTGTATGTTTGTCAAACAATGGAGAGGTGCCATAGGAGCCATATGGATGGAAGTTTGCTTCCCATTATTCAGGATACTGCTTATAAGCGCTATGTGCTTAGAACTCAAATCATCGTTAGAGACCCCATGCACCCACTTCATGGTCTGTTTCTGTTGCTCCCCTCTGGAAGGAGGTTGCAAAGTATTTCTACCAGGAATTACCAGATTCTGTAACACAGTGGTGTCAAACTCATGTCATCACAGCAGTGTCACATGACATATCGGGACTTTTTTCCTCCTTTGCTAAACCGGGCGTGGGCATGCCCAGCCCGTGATACATCCAGCCGGCCCACGGGCCAGGAGTTTAACAGGCCTGCCGCAACAGCTTTGTTGCCTAGGCTATCCGTCTGGTAAACTTGCAAGATTCGTTTCTCTCGCCATGTTACAAGTACAAGGAAAAAAAGCAAAATTGAAAAAGGTCCTACAGCAATCACTATGCAACAGGAATTATTTGAAGAGACAATGGCTGGCCTGAAGCCACCTAGTGCATTTCGTGGCTGAACAAGCATTTAAAATCACAAGGCCTAAATTATAACCATGCACAGCCCTACAGCCCCTGTCTTCTTCATTACTCCTCAAAGAGCATTTTTTTGTCAGAAAACAGACTGAAATGAAAATAACCAGTGCATTTTTAAAGGGCTGATACTGATCCTTTAACCCTGCAAGGTGTATTCGCCACTATTTGGCTGTGTTGTTTGAACATATTTGCCATAGGCTACATCTGATTTGATTTTTCCAAAATGGGCGTCTCTCACTAGAGGCTGACACATAAATTAAGGCAATAAGGAGAAAGCAAGTTTCAAGGCTTTACTTATTTCACATTTGGCCACAGGCTCGTAGTATATGAGTAGGACAATGTAATGGACTTCATGTTACATATTATTTTATTTGTTAAGTTTATATGCCGCCCATATGACCTTGTTTGTCTAATCACACTTAGTCAAATAAAACTGTTCTGTTCTGTTCTATTCTATTCTATGCTATGCTATGCTATGCTAT